>JAOTQR010082031.1:0-39151 GCA_025774065.1 Solanum ossicruentum | reverse complement strand
GTTCTGTTTCATGCAAGTCTTCATTCAAGCATACACAAGCATGACATATTTAGCTTATGTTCTATTGTATACGAGTATGCGTCTTTTTTGTGAAGCTTATTACCTATTGTTGCATTTGTCATGCACTGGGAGGATACCCTAGACGTGGTCAACACTTAGAGACTATTGCTAGCCTCCAAGCGAACCACTTGGCCTCATCACATCTATCAAATCATGAATATACCTATATATCAGTAGAATACTAAAGGTAGAAGAAGGTGGACAACCTCAATCTTATATAATCACATCAAATCAGTAAGACTAGTATGAAAGAAACTATCTCAGAATAATGTCCAATCAAATAAATTAACTCTAGTCTATGATGCCTCGATCAACTATTAATTAGTGCCAATTACAGACCCAAGACTACCACAAATCAAAATAATGCAAGCTGAAAGTCTGACTCTAAAAGCTAGATAAAAATATAAATGAGAATCCTTCAGAGTAGGGGAGGGCTCACCAACCCAGCTTATTGCATTAGATCACCAACGGTACACTTATTGATCATCTCTAGTACCTGTCTCTATATCATAAAATGATTCAGTCCAAATGGACATCAGTACGTGGAATGTACGAATATGTAAAATAGCTTAATGGAACATGCGTCAAGGTAGAATACTATCATCTCAGATAACTCAAATCAAAAGATAAGGAACTCTATCGGAATGTTGAATGTCTATCTTGAGCAAGAATAAAAAATAGATAATGACACATCAATACAATCCAATCTAATCTAAAACAAATCCAATCCAATCTGAGTACTATCAATATAGAACATATCTAGGAGTTTCTCTTATCCGGCAACAATCATTTATGAGCTAGTATTGTACAACAATCTTGCAGATGTCGCCACAACCGTTCAATACATGAAGGGAAAAGAAAAAATCGAGTCCATACTGGATCCAGTCTATCAAGTTTGTTACTATTCCAGGGACTTACTAATTAAGAGGGACAATCTGATTTAATGGTTTAATCTTCACCTATGCTTAGCGACGTAGTTAATGAGTTCGAGTTTGGCTTACTCTTACTCATTTCGATACTCCTCCCATTACTCAATACTCATAAGATAATCGATCTCAATTAATCAAATCTATTGGTCTCACTAGGACTCTCATCAATCCATTAGTTTTATCAAAGATAGGCCTTTTGATCTATCAATCATCTAATCGATTCTCAGTCATATCATTCAGAGAGCTCAGACCAATCATTATGAGGGCAATCAATTAGACCAATCTTTAGAGTTTAAATATGAATACTCACCGTACCATCATGTTCTATCAACCTATCCTCATGATCACATCGCAGTCATAGTCAACATTCTCAATCATGGCTATGGACTCAATTAGTAAAGTCTGTTGATTTAATAGATGTGATGAGCCCAAGTGGTTCGCTTGGGAACTAGCAATAGTCTCTGAGTGTCGGTTACTTCTAGGGTACCCTCTCGAGGCATGACAAACTTGGTATCAAAGCATGAGTTCAAGTGTCCTAGAAAGTCTATGAAGTCGTGTCTAATGGAGTCTTGTTTTTGTGTGTGTTGTGCACCACACTTTATAAGCAGGACGCTATAGGACATTAGGAATTGTTACATTTCTTTCTTATTCCAATTCTTGCGATAAAGTTAAACTCAATGGAAGCTCTCTTATAATTCATGATCTACCCATTGCAGAGTTGTGACCATGCATCTAAGAAGAGTTGTTAGAGGAAAAGGACGTCCTGCTAGACAACCATCCATATGGAGAGCCTCCATAGGTTGAAGTCTCGAATGCTTAGCTTCACCAGTCTATCCAAACTTTAGCCCAGGCTGTGACAACAACTCCTTCTAGACAAGGGGTTGGTATATAGAGTGCTCCAACTACATCCAGGATCCATGAGTTCTTGAGGATAAACCCACCTAAGTTCGTAGGGTTTACACCAAATAAGGACCTAGAAAACTACATTAATGAGCTTCTGAAGGTTTTCTAGGTGATGCATGTGGCTGATGCTAATAGAGTTGAACTAGGTGGAGCTCAAGGGCATTGCCAAACTATGGTTCGACCAAAAGAAGAAGGGTAGAGGAGAGGAAGCCCTATTTCTTGCTTGAGCAGTGTTCGAGGAAGCTTTCTTGGGGCGTTTCTTTCAAAGATAACGGAGGGAGGCAAAGGTAAGAGAATTCTTGAATCTAAAATAGGGCTATATGACTATGCAAGAGTATGGACTTAAGTTCACTCAGCTATCTCGTTATTCTCCGTATATGATTATTGACATGAGAGGGAGAATGGGGTTGTATGTTGATGGGTTGAACAAGGATCCAAGGAAATATGGAAGGGGGAGCTATGCTTGTGAGTGATATGGATATTGGAAAGTTGATGACTTACATACAACAAGTTGATGAGGAAAGGTAGTAGGACAGGGAAGAGTAAAGAGATAAGAAAGTAATGATATCCAACATTGAGAGTGGTAAGAAAGAGAATGGGTATGGGAGCCACCTTCAAATGGGGCCTTCATCTACTAGTGCGCTCGCACCCAAGAATGGACAGAGGTCTCATAATTTTAGAGCTCAGGGATCTCAGTCACAAGCGAGTGTAGTTCGAGGTTCCCATGGCAAAACATGTTGTGGCATATGTGGTACGTTTTACTTAGGAGAATGTCGTGGAGGGAGTAACAGATGTTACAAGTGTGGCCAAATGGGCCACCTATAGAGGGAATGTCCAATGTGGTCCGACAAAGGCCAATCATCTGTGTCAACATCATCAGATGATGTCACTAGTATGTTTAGAGTCCCTACTATAGCTATGATTTATTTGATTCAGGTGTCGTGTCTTTTGTGACCCTCCCCTTATTAATGAGTTTATCCTAATTGAGTGAACCAATGGTCATTCCACCATTCCCGTCCACTATAGAGGTACCATAGTTGATCTGTTTGAGTAGAATGTGAACGATTCTGATTTTGTGCTGTGCATAGACCGGGCTTAGGCTTGTTATGCCCTTGTTGATGGTAGGAGTTAGAGTATTAAGTTTCAGACGTATAATCATGCTTGTTTTTGCATATAGTAGATATGGGCTCGACAAAGGAGGAGATAATGAGTTCTTGCAGGTCAAAATAGTGATATTGATGATAGCAAATAGAGAGTTAGGGTAGATGAGAGGAGTGAATGTATCCTTATGTTGATAATGGTGTTTTATTTGTGTCATATAGGGGTGAAAATAAGGAAAAGGGAAGAGGTAGACCTTATGACGCGCAATAGATAGATAAGAGTAAATTAAAGTGTAGAGTAGAATAAGTCTGGTAAAGTCAAACAGGTCCCTATTTGTGAACTAAGTCCGCTAAAGTCGGAAAGGTTCCTATTTTAAGACCTGAGTTCATTAGAGTCGGACAGGTTTCTATTTTTAGAAGTAAGTCTGTTAAAGTCGAACAGGTTCCTAGCTTTAGCTAGGCATTTGACATTCCGATCTTAGCTAATTTATCTAAGAGTTTCCAACTCTATGGTGAGTGAAATGTGACCTGAGCTTTGCACTATGCATAGTTATGTGAACTAAGAAAGAGTCTTGCTAGACAAGGGAGATTGTTCTTCATCATGAAAGTTCATGTTAATGATCTTTCGTTCAAATCCATCTCAATGATCATGCCTTTCAATATTAATAAGAATGTTGATGATATTGGAGCAGTGATGGTTGACAAGAGAGAATGAGTGTTCTCAATTCTGATAATGAGGTGATATTATTTCCTTTTAAGGTTTTAGACATGGAGGAGGAGTTAGAGAAATTATGATGAGTCTAATAGATAAGTGAAGGAATCCCATGATATGAGTGCATTTGATTGAGGGGTGTAGATGTACTATGATAGGTTAAAGATCCTCTAGTAGAATTGACCTTAAAGTGGCCATTAAATGATTAGAGTGATAGGCTTGAATATGCAATTTTCATCATGTGAGTGTATTAGAGTGATGAGAATAAGTCATATTCTCTAAGTAAAGGTCACTATAGAAATATGACACACAAATTTCGAAGAGTTAGATTGGTGTAAGTATGATCATCATAAGGGTGGCACCTTGAGGCTCAAAAGTAGGCTTGAATGGAATAAGAGGATGTTGATAGGCAAAAAGTTGAAAAGGAGCTATGAGCTTAAGTGATGGAGTAAAGTGTCATGGAAGGGAGAAATTAAGATGAGGTTCTAATCTTGAGAGTTATGCATAGAGTCCTATATATCGATGGTCCCATTCTCCATTAAAGTTGATGGCTTCCTTCTTGAGTTCGGAAGACAGATTGTCAAAGTGTTCAAACATTTCGAATTGACTGAGTTGCACCGTTCCATTCATGCTTAATGATGAGAGTTTTGGAAGGAATGTTCTTACCCTTGACATAATTGATTGTCTTCTCTTGAGTTGATCATCGATTATGTGTCCGAATAGACATTGTTGATAATGATTAGGATTAGAAAGTCTAATTGACGGATAAGAGTGTCAAGATGAATTCTGAGTCTATTCATGCCTTGATATTCCTCCTTACTCATCATTCGAGGATGAATGATCCCAAGGGTGAGATAATGTAACTCCCCATGAAATTATTGAAATAACCCTAGAATGGAATCATGCACGTAACGCGTCTTCCCAAGCTCCGATGGAAAATCTGAGATACATTTGCATTCAACATGAAATATTGGGAAGGAAGGTGGTCTCAACTCAATTTTAGAGCAACCAGGTCAAAAATATTTTTTGTAATAAAATATGAACCTACGAGGGTGGCGATGGGACCATGACTCGCCACTTAGAAAGTTCACTCAGAGAATTTTTGATGAAAAATATTGAAAAAATAGGTGGTCTACGTCACGAACCCCGCGTCCCAAAACTGACTTTTTTTCGAACTTCGTGAGGGGCATGCTAGACCTTTCCAAAACCTTCCTAGCCTTAATATATGACCAAAATAGGTCATTTTAAGCGTAAAAAGGGTTTATAACCCATTCTTAGGCCGTTCTAAATATTTGAAAAAGACGTCGAGATAAAAGAGAAGAGAGAAGTGTGAAGAGTTGAAGATTTCAAGTCGAATTCATGCCAAATTGACTATCTACCTTCATTCCAGGTATGTAAGGATAAACAGAAGCATGAGATTGTTCTCTCATGTACCCCATAGATGGTTATAGATGAGTTCAGAGTCCATGAGCTCCCATATGTGTTTCTTGAAATACTTTCTTGATTATTTTCTTGAAAATTGTATCTATTACATGTATTTTTATATGTTAATGATCATCATACACCTGTTATTCTTGAATTGAATTCTTTTCATGAGATGTTGTACGAACTCTATATGTTAACTTTTAAAGGATGCTAGAATGAACCTAGGGATGGAGTCTAGAGCCTTGACATGAGTATATTGATGAAAATCTTGAAGTGAGTATGAGGTAGAGTTAGTTGAGCTTAATTATCCTATAAGTCTTTATAATTGAGTTCTTGAGTCTTGTCTAAATGAATTCTACTAAATGAGGATATGAGTCTTTGTGTTCTTAAATGAGAATTGAGTTAATTAAGATAGGTTAAAGTCCCTGAAGTCAATAGAGGATATAGAGTCTGAGTTAATGAGATATTGAGAGTCTACACGAAGCTAATTTTGATATAATTGAATTGAGATGAGGAGTATTACGAGCATTGAGTCTTAGGAGGAGTATCAAGCACTAAAATGAGTAAGAGCAAGAGCAAGTTCAACTCGCACTCATTAACTACATCGCCATGTGTAGGAGTGACTAGTCTGTTAGAGTCGAACAAGTTCTCACTCGAGGGCTATGTCTGTTAGAGTTGGACAAGTTCTTATTCTATGGATTAAGTCCGTTAGAGTCAGATAGGTCCTCAACTTATTATCCTGAAAAAATAGGATTTGACTAGTTAATCTTCTAAATTCCTTGTGGATCATATTCGTTCATTACCTGGCAAGTACGGAGCGGCTGCGACAACATCAACAGGATTGTTATACAACCCTTGCCTCATAAGTGGTTATTCTCGGTTAAGAGAAACTCTCGGAAAGTTCCCAAACTGAGTTATCTGAGTAGAGATGAGATGTAATGTGATAAGATGAGTTGAGTTGAGTTCTTTTGAGATTAGTCCGTCTGAGACGAGTCTAATTTGGTTGATGAGTTGATTGGTTGATGTGTCACTTGTCTACTCTTTATTGTTACTTTAGATAGATATTTTACATGATGATTTTTACTATCCTTGATGTTGATTGTTGTATCTTTATTTTTCTACTAGTTTTGGTTTCACTAAGCTATTTTACATACAAGTACATTCCACGTACTGACATCCCCCTCTGGTACTCCATCGTTTCTTGATGTAGATATAAGATTTGGAGATCATCAATAGGTGCATTGTTGAGGATTTGAGCCTTTTAGCTGATTGGTAAGCCTCCCCTATGTTAGAGGGTTCATTATATTTATTTCATCTTGCTTTAGAGTATAATATTTATTAGCTTTATTTTAATTGAGGTAGCCATGGATCTGTCATTGGCACCATCTGATAGTGATAGAGGCTTCATAGACTAGAGTCCAATGTTGATGTTAAGACTTGTTGAGGTAGTTTGTTTGTACTAACCTTTCCATTTATAATATTATTTATAGACTAGATGAGATATTCCCATTTACTTATGTATTCCGCTAATTAGTAGGGCTATTGATTGAATAGATGTTATGAGGCCAAGTGGTTCACTTGGGGAATAGTAATAGTCTCCGAGTGCTGGTTACGTCTAGGATACCCTCCCGGGGCGTGACAAACATCAAGCCATCATCTTATAGTATGTAAAGCCTCTAACTCTATAGTCTAGAATGGTACCATGACAACCCATGGCTTCCATAACTCAAAATTAAATTAACTCAAAGCATAAGAAATATAAAATGGTATCCTCCAAATGCAAGGGAGGACTCACCAGTTAGCTGTAGGGAGAATAGATCTTCAACGAAGCGCCTGTTGAGGATCTCGAGTACCAGTCTCTACATCATGAAAAGATGCATGACTAAATGTGCATCAGTATATGGAATGTACGAGTATGTAAAATAGCTAGAAAGGAAAGAACATCATAAAGACACTCAATTCAAACATCAACGCATCTCATTCATAGACTCAACCCAAAAGTAAGGAACTTAATAATCACATTAAGATACAGTCAAGACCTATGTGGGAGTTTCTCTAACTGATAACTATCACCTATGAGCTGGTGATGATACAATGAACCAATGTCGTTACCACATCCATGTTGTACCTTGTCGGGGCAAAGGAAATCACATTGGTGGATCCACAATAAAGAACATCAAACCCTCATTGGGGATAAAGGAAATATCCGATTTTATGGTTTAATACTCTCCTACCCTGGCCACGTAGTTATTGAGTTTAAGCTGTTATCTTCTCTTACTGAATTCAGTGCTCAATACTCATCCTATGATTCAACATGATCATAAGACACAATGCATCTAGATTACTCATCTCACTAGTCTCGTTGGACATTGTTAACTCAATTCAGTATGTCAACCATCAACTCTTGCGTCAGAATCACTATCTTAGCACTAATTTCATGACTTTTAAGACTCCAACACATTAATTTCATCAACATCATCAATATTACTCTCATATCAGGATCACAATCCCAGTAACATGCAAATTCATACCGTCAAGGCTCTAGACACATATCTTAAGTTCATTCTTGCAATCTTTTATGAAAGTAACATGTAAGGTTTTCTAAAATAACTCATGAAAAGTATTTAAATAGTAACAAGTTTATGATGATCATTGGCAAAGAAAACTACATAGAATATATAATTTACATAAAAACATTCATGAAGAGCATGCATAGAGGTTAACTCTTTCACAATTTCTCCACTATCATCAATAGGGGCACATGAAAGAACACTCTCATATTTTAGTTTAGCCTTACATACCTGGAACGAAGCTTTGATAGTCAACCACATAATAACTCTCCTCAATCCTCTTGTATTATCGCTCCTCTTTAGCACTTGTCATTGTTAAAAGCTTAGAAAGACTAAGGAGTGGGAACTAAAACCCTTTTTACACTCAAAATGACCTGTTTTCATCATATTTTAAGATTAGGAGTGGTTGGAAAAAGTATGTAATGCCCCTCATGAAAAATTGAAAAAATACACTTCAGTGTACCAAGACGGCATTGCGGACTTGGTCTATTTTAGGGGTTTTCACTAATTTTTTCAACTGAGTTTTCTAATCTCATAGAAAATATTGGGATTACATCTAAGTACAGATCCGCGATATGTCCACAACACGGACTTGTCTCGTGCTACCACTGGAATGTGTTTTTGCATCAAAATATTATCTTTTAATCTGGTTGCTCTAAAAATCAAGCAAGACCTTTTTTCTACAAAATTTTTCATGCTGATTGCATTTCTGGCCTTGGATTAGCCATCAATCTTTGGGAAGACTCATTATGTACAGACCTCTCATCTTGGGGTATTTAGGTTATTTTATTAGGTGTTACATCATCTCTCCCTTGGGATTATTCATCCTTGAATGTTGAGTAAAGATGGACATCAAGGCACACATAACAATCAATGCTCTTCTCAATACTCACTCAACCAATCGAACCCCTCAACCATCTAAACAATCGCTTATCAGGCTCAAGGATAGACACATCTAATCAAGGATAGAAAAATTAATTCAAATCAAGAGTAATGATAATACCTTTCACATTATCATCATCAGGCACAAACAGATATAGGTACTTATCTTTCATATCTTCCTCAGCCTCCCATGTGGCATCCTCAATGAATTAATTTCTCCCTAAGACTTTGACTGAGGTAATCTCCTTGGTTCTCAACTTGCCAACCTAGGCAATCTCCCTGGTTCTCAACTTGCAAACCTAGGCAGGATTAGCCTTCATAAGATAAGTTATCCTTCACTCAAATACTTTTAATAAGGGTTACCAAGGCAAGATCACCCAAGCATTTATTCAATATTGAGACGTGAAAGACAGAGTGAATTGCATCAAGCACAGAGGGTAACTCTAACTCATAAGTAACATTCCAATTCTCTTCACAATCTGATACAGACCAATACAGTGTGCACTCAAGTTCCACTTCTTCCCAAATCTCATGAGACCCTTGATGGGTGACACTTTTAAATACACCCAATCACTCACATCAAACTCTAGGCCTCTCCTCCTCATATCGATGTAAGATTTCTGGAAGATTTGTGCAGTCTTTAACCTTTCTTTAATAACCTTTACCTTCTCCATTGACTGATGGACAAGATCAGGTCCAACCAACTTGGATTGTCTAACTTCAAACCACCTAATTGGTGATCTACATCTTATCCCATGCAAAGACTCATAGGGAGCCATCTAAATGCTTGCATGATAACTATTGTTATATGGAAATTTGATTAGTGATAGGTGGTCATCCTAATTTCCTATAAAATCAAGGACAGAATTCCTCAAAATATCCTCCAAAGTCTGAATGGTGCATTCTGCCAGGCCATCTATCTGTGAAACACCTCTTTTATGGTTCGAAATGCCCCATAATTGTAATTTTTATATATCTCAAAATTTGTACGTGATTTCACAATCTAGCTTCATATTCTTGATTAGAGGGCAAAATTGAGTGGGAAATAGGTATAACCCAGATTTTAGGAGACCTATTGCAAAAATTATTTTTTCTTACTTCTGAATTTCTAGTGTCTGTTTGCGCCAAGGCTGCGACACCCCTGGGGCACGGACTAGTGTTATTTGGACTGTGCATTTGGTCCACGTCATGCCAGGGGCTCTGACTAGTGTAAAATCTTGCCTAGTTTTCTTATTTCATCCAAGGGCATTGGGGTAATAACCCCATGCCCATTTGAACATGAAATCTCCCATACTTAGCCATTTTCAACATTATAACTCACAAAACCCTCTCCAAAACCAATCCAAGACTTTATGAAATCTCTCATTCAAATTCAAGGATTTCATGTTTATTTTTGGAACTAAAGAACCCATCTCAAGCTTCATGTTTCCCCCAATTCAATCTGAAGTAAAATCCAAGTTTGTAGTATGTGGGTCTTCATCTATGGGTCCTTTCACCCATGGAGCCCAACCTTCTCTTTTTCTAAAAATTGTATGATTTCAAGTTGAATTGCTTGTGGATATCTTTTATTTTGAAATATGAACACAAATTATGTTAGAGTTTTGTCAAGTATTGATTGATTATGTATGAATATCTATTTTCAGCTTATTCCATTAGTTGATTCATGTCTATTGAGTCTATGCATGATTTGACCAATGAAAACTATGAACTATGATGTACTTTTATATGGGTTTCATGATACCCAAATTAGGGATTTTGCTACAATATTGGTGGGTTGATTTTGATATGATTTTTTCTCTTCTTGTCTACTCTAGAGTTACATGATTTTGAACAAGTATCATGAACCCACCAGGTGTTTGATAAAGTTACATGACAATAATTCTTAAGTCATTGGTGAATTATTGCATGATGTACAAGTCAAGTGATTTTAAGATAATTATGGGTTCCCAAGTATGTATTAAACACATGAAAAGTTCTCATGATCTACAAGAGAATTTTTAAATCTTATGCTATGTTTTACCTTCATGTTAAATGCGAAGCTCTTTCTTGGTTCTTTGATATGATGGTTCGATGAGCTATTTTTATACACCTACCAACATGGTCATGACATGAGGTAGAATAAATCATGGCTCCTACCGAAAAGATTATCATAAGGTAAGGACATCTTATAATACCTACCAAAAAGGCCATATAGTAAGGTAGAATAAATCATGGCTCCTACCAAAAAGATTATATCTTAAGGTATGGACATCTTATAATAACCACCGAAAAGGCCATGTTGTAAGGTAGAATAAATCATGGATCCTACCAAAAAGATTATATTATAAAGGACTTTTTATAATACATACCAAACAGGTCATGCCGTAGGTTAGAATAGATCACGACTCCTATCAAAAAGATTATATCGTAAGGTAAGGATATCTTATTATAGCTACCAAAAAGGCCATGCTGTAAGGTACAATAAATCATGAATCATATAGAAAAGATTTTACCGTAAGGTAAGAGACGTCTTATACTACATATTAAAAGGGTTATGTCGCAAGGTAGGGATATTGGTAACACCCTCCGAAAAGGTTATACTATAAGGTGGGTGGGTAGCTATTTGGCCATTCTCATGCATGTTCATGTAAGGCTTTGTTCATATATTCCATCTTAAGCTTATACCTATTGGTTATGATCATGCATCTCATTTTCTTTTATATAGCTTATTGATATTATATCCATCGTCTATATTAATGCATTTTGAATAGTATGACTTATGTCCTTACTGCATTGTACCCAAGATACTAGTACATTCTAAGTACTAATGCATACTCTATGCCTACATGATATTATCATGTAGGGACCAAATCTCCTATTGATCCTCCTCCTCCACGTGACTAGTTGATTTGCTTGAACTTAGCTTTTGGTTAGTCCTCATATCCGAGGACAATATCTATTTACTTTCATGGTTATGCTAAGACTTTATATTATTGTGTTTAAATACTTTTCTATGATGGTGAACTCGAGAGATGTCTTGGTCCCTGCCCCATTCATAGTAGAGGTGTTGTTAGATAATGAGTTGGTTTTGTATCAATGAGCTTAACTCCTATTATGACTATGATTTCATGAAAGACTTCCCTTAGTCCCTCTTAGCTTTTTAAATTAATTTCTTTTCTTCTTGTATTATTGTTTCCACAACCATGGATGAGTATATGATATGCTAAGAGGCTTTTTTGGGGTCTCTTCAGGTTCCCCATTCACCATGTCACGTCTATGCCTTATGCATGGAGTGTGACAAGCCTGGTATCAAAGTACTAGGTTGTTAATGGTCCTCGACAATCAAACACACTACGTCTTTTAGAGTCTTATTCATGGTTGTGAAGCGTGCCACAACTATGAATGGAAGGCTATGAGGCGTTTTAGGAAATGTTTCACTTCTTAATGATCTATGTCGTGCTCTAGATGTAAAGATAAGGATTTCTCCCCTAACAAACTTTCTTTTGCTATTTTATATAATGCCACTAACAAGAGGGAACGGAGGGGCCGCGCACCAGGGAGGGTCTGATTCATCAAGTTCCTCTAGGAGAAGGGGCTACATATGTTGAGTTCTGGAATGCCATAAATATGTTGGCCTATGCTATGACCAACCAATTGAATCAATTTCTGCTACACCGGCCTCAAAAGTGAGGAACTTCACAAGGATGAACCCTCCAGAGTTCCATAGATCCAAAGCGGAGGAAGAGTCCTAAGAGTTCATCGATGAGGTGTATAAAGTGCTACCTGTTATGGGGGTGAATTAGGAGGAGAAGGTGAGACTAGAGGCCTACCAACAAAAAGGTGTGGATCAAATTTGGTTTTTGTAATGGAAGTTGGAGAGGGGAAATCATGATGTTATACATTGGGAGGAGTTCAAGGCTGCCTTCCTCAACCAATTCTTCCCTATTGAGTTGAGAGAGGATAAAATGATGGAGTTCATGAACCTCAAGGTCCATAAGTGTGAGAGAGTATTCCCTCAAATTCAACAAGCTCTCCAAGTATGCTCCTCATTTGGTTGCCAATCCTAGAGCTAGAATGAATAAGTTTGTGTCGAGAATGTCTGAGTTGGTAAATGAAGAGTGTCATACCGCAATGCTTGTAAGAGATATGGATTTTTCTAACTCATGACATTGCTAAACAACTTGATGGGGAAAATATAGGAAGAGGAGAAATGGGGAGTCCAAGAGGACTCGGTTTGAGGGTGGCTGATCTCATCAAGGTCATAAATTTCAAGGCCAAGTGTCCTCTAGTGCTGCAAATGAGAGGTTATCTAATGATGGGGTGCCTAACCCAAGGCTCCAAGGAGGTGATGATGGAGTGAATCATTTTAGATGCCGAAAATGTGGGAGGATTTATGGTGGCACATGTTGGAGGAGCACATATGTACATGCTTCGGGTGTGGCAAGATGGGCCACAAAATTCTTAATTATCCACATGCTCAAAACAAGGGTAACGATGGCCAACCTCTAAGGTAAGGTTCTCATATTGATCAAAGGGGGCAAGGAGACCAATAAGGGAGTGCTCCAAGGCAAAATAGGTTCTACGCTCTCCAAGGAAGGCAAGGATGGATGAGGTGTCTAATGTTGTTATCGGTATGTTAAATATTTTTTATTATGATGTTTATGCATTGATAGATCCAGATGCCACTCTTTCTTTAATTACTCCTTTTGTCGTTAATAAGCTTCATGTATGTCCCAAAATATTCTGTGAACCTTATCAAGTGTCTACACCCATTGGTGAGCCCATTATTTCCAGAAGAGTCTATAGGGATTGTTCTGTGTTCATATTGCATATATTTTCCCTGTAATTTTGTTGAACTTTCTATTCTTGCAATGGATTGCTTACATATATATCGTGCTTCTATCAATTGTAGAACCCATAAAGTTAGATTCTAATTCCCAAAGTAGCTTGTCCTTGAGTGGGGAAGTTGTAATGTGGTAGTTAAGGATAGATGACCTATTGCGTTAACTACAAGGGGCTAGTCATTTCTTTTATAAGGTTGACCTTCGTTTCGGATGCCACCAAGTGATAGGGAGGGAGTGTGATTTTCCCAAACAGTCCATTTGAGGGTAGTATTTGGTTGCTAAGTTTGAAAAATGTGAGTTTGGGTAAAATGAAAATAATTATACCTAGATCTTGACCCAACTTTATTAGATATGAAGGTTTTGGTGTAGAAGGGTAAGATGGAGGTTTTGTCCTAAGGGGGAGATGGTTTCCTTAGGTACCAAGGTTGGCCATGTGTGCTTAATATTGATGGGCTGAGGGATGTGTTTTTAAAGGAGGCACATGATTCTTGCTATTCGATTCTTCCCGATTTTTACAAATGTACAGAGACTAGAGGGAGGTGTATTGGTGGGTGGTTTGATGTGGGGGGGGGGTTGGCTTTGTTAGGCCCATATTTGGTTATGGAAGCTGTGGAGAAGGTGAGGTTGATAAGGGAGAGGTTGAAGATGGCTCAAAGTAGAAAAAAGTCCTAATCTGATGTAAGAAGGAGGGATTTTGAGTTTAAGGTTGGTGATTGGGTTTACTTGAAGGTCTTACCCATGAATGTTATGGTTCGATTTGGCAAGAATGGAAAATTAAGCCCAAGGTTTGTGGGTCCGTATGGAGTTTTATGGAGAGTTGGTAAGGTTGCATATGAACCAGAGTTGCCTATAGAAATGAATATGGTTCATCTGGTATTCCTTGTCTCTATGTTGAGGAGATGTGCTGGTGACCTAAGTGCTATAGTGCCCTTAGAGGTTTTGGCTATTGTGAAGGATAGTTTGACTGTTGAGGAGGTCTCGGTGGAAATATTAGATAGACAAGTGAAAAGGTTGAGGAACAAAAGATGTAGCATCCATCAAGGCCCTTTGGAGGAATCAACAAGTTGAAAGTTTCAATAGAGAAGCCGAAGTAGACATGAAGAAGTAATATTTGTACTTCTTTCACACTATTCAAGCCTAAGATAATATTAAGGTTCGTTCTATGATTTCAAATCCTAAGTTTCAGCCCCCATGTGATCTTGCATGCATTCACGTTCATGGTCACAAGTTTATGGTGATTTTTAATATTCATGTTGAGACTTTTTGAAGATGATGTTTAACTGCATTTGTTGCATTCATGTTGGGCTAAATCTTCATAATTACTTCTCGTACTTATGTTTGTTTTACATTCGGGGATGAGTGTTCTCAAGGGGGAGATATTGAAACACCCCTCATGTACTTCGGAATGCCCCATAATTGTAATTTCCATATATCACAAAATCTGTTTGTTAGTTCGGAAATCTGACTTTATATTCTTGATTAGGGGCAACATTGAGTGGTAAATGTGTATAACCTAAATTTGAGAAGACCTATAGTGAAAAATAATTTTCTTTTTCAAATTTTCGATTCCTGTTCGTGACCTAGGCGTGGATTAGTGTTATTTTTCTTGTGTGTTTGGTCCGCGTCACGCCAGGGGCGCGTACCAGTGTAAAATATTTTCCTGTTTTCTTATTTCATCCAAGGGTATTGGGGTAATGACCTCATGCCCATTTAAATATGAAATCGCCCATACTTAGCCGTTTTCAACTCTATAACCCACAAAACCCTCTCCAAAACCTCTCGAAGACTTCATAAAATCTCTCATTGAAATTCAAGGATTTCAAGCTCAAATGGAACTCAAGAACCCATCTCAAGCTTCAAGTTTCCCCCAACTTAATCTTAAGAAAAATCCAAGTTTGAGGTATGTGGGTCTTCATCCATCAGACCTTTCTCCCATGGAGCTCAATCTTCTCTTTTTATAAAAATTGTATGATTTCAAGTTGAATTACTTATAGGTATCTTTTATTATGAAAAATGAACATAAATTATGTTGGGATTTTTATCAAGTATTGATTTGTTATCATGAATATCTATTTTAAGCTTATTCCATGAGTTGATTTAGGTTTTTTGGGACTATGCATGATTTGAGCTATGAAAACTATGAGCTATGATGTATTTTTTATATGGATACCATGATACCCAAATTAGGGATTTTACTACAATATTGGTGGATTGATGCTGATGTGATTTTTACTCTTCTTGTCTACTCTTGAGTTGCATGATGTTGAACAAGTATCATGAACCCACCATGTGTTTGCTAAAATTACATGACAAGAATTCTGAAGTCATTAATGAGTTATTGCACAATTAATAAGTTAAGTGATTTCAAGATAATTATGGGTTCCCATATATGTATTAAACACATGAAAAGTTCCCATGATCTACAAGAGAATTTTTGAACTCTTATGCAATGTTTTACCCTCATGTGAAATGTGAAGCCCTTTCTTGATTCTTCGATATGACAGTTTGATGAGCTATTTTTCTACTCCTACCGAAAATGCCATGCTGTAAGGTAGAATAAATTGTGGTCCCTACTGAAAAGAATATATCATAAGGTAAGAACATTTTATAATACCTACAGAAAAGGCCATGCCGAAAAGTAGAGTAAATTATAGCTCCTATCAAAAAAATTATATCATCATGT
The DNA here is from genome assembly GCA_025774065.1 of Solanum ossicruentum. NCBI lineage: Eukaryota > Viridiplantae > Streptophyta > Magnoliopsida > Solanales > Solanaceae > Solanum > Solanum ossicruentum. Next base: position 23,064 of record JAOTQR010082031.1, on the reverse strand, counting down.
AAGGACATCTTATAATAACTACCGAAAAGGCAATTCTATAAGGTAGAACAAAAAATGGCTCCTACCAAAAAGATTATATCTTAAGATAAGGATATCTTATAATACCTATTGAAAAGGTGATGCTGTTAGGTAGAATAAATCATGGCTCCTACCGAAAAGATTATATCATAAAGGTAAGAACATTTTATAATACCTACCAAAAAGACCATGCCGTAAGGTAGAATAAATCACGACTCCTACTAAAATGATTGTATGTTAAGGTAAGAGACATCTTATAATATCTACTAAAATGGTTATGTCGTAAGGTAGGTGTATTGGTAACACCCTTCGAAACGGTTATACCATAAGATGAGTGGGTGGCTATTTGTCCATTCTAATGCATGTTCGTTAAAGGCTTTGTGCATATATTCCATATTGAGATTATACCCATCGGTTATGATCATGCATTTCACTTTATTTTATATAGCTTATTGATATTATATTCATCGTCTACATTTATACAATTTGAATATTGTGGCTTATTCCCTTGTTGCATTGCACCCCGCATACTTAGTATATTCATAGTACTAACGCATACTCTATGCCTATATGATATTACAATATAGGGACTGGAGCTCCTATTGATCATCCTCCTCCATATGGCTAGTTGATTTGCTTGAAGTTAGCTGTTGGTGAGTTCTCACATCCAGGGACAATATCTATCTACTTTCATGCTTATGCTAAGACTTTATCTTATGTTCTTTGATACTTATCTATAAGGGTGAGCCCCGGAGATGTCTTGGCCCGTGCCCCATTCGTAGTAGAGGTGTTGTTGGATAATGAGTTGGTTTGAGCATGACTCATATTATTACTACAATTTCATGAAAGACTTCCCTTTGTCCCACTTCTATGTTGATTGTCTCCCACTTCCATTCAGGAATCTCAAAGTTCTGAGCCCATCCATATGGCCTATGATGCTCAATTTTGACCTGTTGACAACTTGGACACTTAGAAACAAACTCAGCAATATCCTTCTTCATCCTACTCCACCAATAGACTTCTCTTAAGTCATAGAACATTTTTGTAGTGCCAGGATGAATTGACTACCTAGAGCTGTGAGCTTCAGCCATAATTCTATCTTGAACACCATCAACATTCCGAACAAATAATCTACTATGGTACTTCAACACATCACCTCTCCCTTTGAAGAAAACCATCACCTTCTGTTTATGAATAGCTTCATTTAACGTAAGTAACACAGGATCTTCATCTTGCTTCTCTTTGAGCTCTGCCACTAGAGATGATGCAGACCCATTCTGAACATTAATGCCACCTTCATCATTCTCTTCAAGTTGTACTCCCAATGGGCCAATTTATGCACTTCCTTAGCCAATTCTTTCTTTCCTTACTCCATATGGGCAGTGCTACCCATAGATAACCTATTATATGCATTAGAAATAATGTTTGTTTTACCTAGTAGTAGAGAATGCTCATGACATTGTCCTTTAGCAACTCCAACCATCTCCTATGCCGTAGGTTGAGCTTCTGGTAGAAAACATAATGTAGACTTTTGTGGTCAGTGAACACATCTGCATGCACTCCATATAAATAGTGGCGCCAATTCTTATATGCAAATACCACCACTGTGAACTCATGATCATGGGTTGGATAGTTACTCTCATGAACCTTAAGTTGTCTGGAAGGATAGGCTATCACTTTTCCTCTTTACATCAACACACAATTCAGTCCAACTCTTGACACATCACAATATATTAGAAAGTCTTCTGTACCATCAGGCAAGGTTAAAACTGGTGCAGGAGTCAGTGGGTTTTCAACTCTTGGAAGCTCTTCTCACATTCGTCAGACCACTGAAATTTGACCTTCTATTGAGTCAACTTAGTCAATGGTGACGATATGGAAGAAAATTTCTCTATAAATTTGCGCTAATACCTTGCCAACCCCAGGATATTTTTGATGTCTGTTAGAGTGATCAGCCAGGACCAGTTCTAATAGCATCAATCTTTTGGGGATCTTCTCGAATATCATCACCCAAAATAATATGTCCTAGGAAAGCCACTAACTTAAGTCAAAATTCACATTTTGAAAACTTTGCATAAAACATATGGTTTTTATGAGTCTGGAGGAAAATTGTGAGGTGATTGGCATGGTCATCCTCACCTCTCGAATACACCAAAATTTCATCAATGAACATGATCACAAACATATCAAGATACTTTCTGAACACCCTATTCATTAAGTCCATGATGATTGCAGGTACATTAGTCAACCCAAAGAACATGACCAAGAACTCAAAATGGCCATATCTAGACCTAAACGTTTTCTTAGGGATATCGTATTCCCTTACCTTCAATTTATGGTAACCAGATTTGAGGTCTTTCTTTCAGAAGCAAGAGGCACCTTGAAGTTGGTCAAATAGATCATCAATCCTAATGAGATGATATTTATTCTTTATCATGACCTTATTAAGTTGACTGTAATCAATACACATTTTGGGAGATCGATCTTTGTTTCGCATGAATAGGATAGAAGCACCCAAAGGAGAAACACTCGGCCTAATAAAGCCCTTTTATAATAAATCTCTCTTTGCTCTTCCAATTCTTTCAACTCAATGGGGGCCATCCTATAAGGTGGAATTGAGATAGGCTGAGTATTAGGGAGAACATCAATGCCAAAGGCAATCTCCCTATCAGGACCGACGTCAATCCTCAGTTAACACTTCAGGAAACGCATTCACAATCGGGACTAATAGAAAGGGTGGAAGCTCTATATCATCAGTCTTAACTCACACGAATTGGTAGATACAACCTTTAGAGATTAGCTTCATGGCTCTAAGGTAGGAAATAAACTTTCCACTCTAGGATCATTTCATTTGGAAATTAAAATTTAACAATTCGAGTCCTACAATCAATGGAGGTATAATAGGCATGAAACCAACCCATGCCAAGAATCACGTCTAAGTCAACTATCTTCAACTCTATCATATCAGCCAAGGTATCTCTATGATAGATGGATACTACACAATACCTATAAACCTTGTCAGCTAGGATAGACTCTCAACTAGGAGTGGAAACAACAAAGGGTTCAAGCAAACACTCCGACATAATCCCAAATCTGATATCCACATATAAAGTCACATAAGATAGAATGGCACCTGGATCAAGTAATGCATAACAACTAAAAGTAAAGACTCAAAGCATACCAGTGACAATATCTTATGTAGCTTGCTGATCCTATTGATAACTCATCGTGTATAGATGGTTTGTCCCGCCGCCTGTACTTACAATGGCTCTCGTCTGATAATTTCCAGCTTGGGGTGTTGTGTAGGACTGTGCTTTGTTACCTCCATCACCCTGCCTTCTCATAGGACACTCATTTTGGAAGTGGCTAGCCTTTTCATATTTATAGCAAGCATTCAAGCCCTCACTACAATCACCTAGGTGGATTTTGCCACACTTGCCACAAGGTAGCTTTCCCTTCGAGCCTTGAGTCACACTAGCTTGGGATTGAGAACCCTGAGCCTTGACTAGTGCACTCACCGCGAATTGCATAACTAGAAGACCTCTTATGCTGGCTAGGCTCATGCCGTGCTGATTTATCTTTCTTACTCAATTATTTTTCCCTATCCCTCTTTGTATCCTCTCTAGTGTTCTGCATAAATCATAAACCTGGAGATATCAATTCTTGGAATCAATAATGTTGCTTTGCACTACTTTCTCACATGCTTGGTTAAGCTAGATATGAACTTTAGACTGGACCATCTCTGCAGCATACCTAGATAGCAGAATGAACTTGAGACTGTACTCTCTGATAGTCAACCTCTCTTGCTTTAGATTTACGAACTATTCAATCTTTGCCTCCCTCAACTCTTAGGGAAAGAAGTGATCGAGGAAAACACTTTCAAACTCACTCCACTCAGCAGGCTTGGCATCCTCACCTCGGCTATCTTCCATTGGTTATACCAGACATTCGCCACATCCTTAAGGTGATAGGAGGCAAGTTCAACTCCTTCAATCTCAGTCTCACGCAAACAATTAAGTACCTTCCCATATCTTATAAATGAAGTTCAGTGAGTTTGCCTCAACCTTCAACCTTGTGTAGACTTGTGGGTTCATTATAAAGAAGTCCCCAACCGATTTGTAGCAGTGGGCTCTTGGAGCTAGAACTAGGAGCCTATGGATCTCGACTACCATTCTAGGAGGACACTAGCTGGGTGACCATACTAATGGCTCCCCAAAAGACTACCTTTGAAGTAGGGGCTGGCTGAGTAGAAGGCGCATGTGGAACCCTAGTAGTTCTAGTAGTTCAGCCCCGTCCTCTTGTCCATGTCTAAGTAACTCTGGTTGGGGATTCTCAGTGCTAGAGGTTGAGACATATCTTTGGCAGTATGCTTAGGAGGCATGATCTTAAAATGCATAACACATTAATCAGATGGATATTTCGATAGAGTTAAACTGTATCGCATGAACTCTGAATACAGAAAAAATGTAACCAATACTAATGTCCTATAGCCTCATGCTTATAAATTGTTGTACACAACACACCCATAAATAAAACTCTACTACACATGGCTTCATAGACTCCTTAGGGCACTTGAACATTGTGCTCTAATGAAACACCCCAAAAACATCAAAAAATGTGCCTAAAAAATGCCCGTAATTGCAATTTTCATATTCTCAAAATTCATGTGTGATATCAAAAATTTGACTTCATATTCGTGATAGAGGACAAAATTGATTGGGGAATGCGTATAACCCTAACTTTAAAGAACCCGTAGCAAAAAAATGATTTTTAATAAATTTGTTTTCCAGTGGCGATCCGCGCCCTGGCCGCGACAGGCCAGGGGCGCGGATCAGTGTTAATTTTTCTTCAAAAATTTGTTTTGGCCCAAGGAACTTGGTTCATATCCCTATGCTCTGTCACACATAAAAACACCTATACTTAGTCATTTTTAACTCTGTGTCACTCAAGACCCTCCAAAAATCCTCTCTAACACTTAACCAAATATTTAATCCAAAATTCAAGTGTCTCGAGCTTGATTTCGGATCTCAAGAACTCTATTCAAGATTCAATTCTCCTTCATTACTACATTAAAAAAAGTCCAAGTTTGATGTATGTGGGTTTCAACCATTGGGTCCTTTCACCCCATGGTGCCCAACCTTCCTTTTTATGAAAATTGCATGTTTTCAAGTTGGATTATCCATGGGTATCTCTTATTATGAATTTTGATTATAAATCTTATTGGGGTTTTATGAAATGTGGATTGACTATGAATGTTTAGAGCTATGAAAATATAATCTATTATGAGATTTGATAAGGGATTATAAGGTATTTTACATGAGTGTTTTACTATGTGTTGGTGGGTTGGTTTACATTGAATTTTCTCAAATCACATCACTCTCGAATTGTATGATTTTGAACTAGGATTACACATTCGTCAAGTGTTTGGTAAAATGTCTTAATAAGGATTCTTGAGTTCTTTATGATGTTTTGCATGTTTTGAATATCAAGTGATGTTATGCTGATTAAGGGATTGTATGTATGCATTGAATTTATCGAAAGTACCGATAGTGTTTCAAGTTGACTACACCTTGTTGGTGGTTGTCATTCCCGTACTACCTTGTTGAGGGGTAGGTAACTTGACCACCTTGTTGGGGGGTGCTATGCCGTACTACCATGTTGAGAGGTAGATACCTTGACCACCTTGTTAGGGTTTCCATGCCTGTACTACCATTTTGAGGGGCGGATACCTCGACCACCTTACCGAGGGGGTGACATGTCACGGATTCCAAGTAGTAGTTGCTTGGTCTATGATTATGGTCTCTTCCTACACATGTAATCTATGTTTGCAAGTTATATATTTTACTAGCATGTTTTACTTCAGGCATTGATCATGCCTGCAATATTGATATTACACTTATACATTGCTTATGACAATGCATTTTGACTATGTTGCCTTATGCCTTATTGCATTGCATCCGACATACTTAGTACATTCAAATGTACTAACACATACTCTGTGCCTACATGACGTTACCACATAGGAGCTGGAGCACCTCTTGATCATCCTCCTCATGACTAGTTCGGTGCTTAGGAGATAAGCCTTGGTCAATCCTCAAGTTTGGGGTCACTATCTATGCTACTCTTGTCATTTGCTATTTCTTTATGTTGAACACTTGATACTATGAGGTGAGCCTGAAATGTGTCTTAGCCCTCGCTCCAATCTATGTTTAGAGGTGTTGTTGGAACAATTGATGTATTTGTACTTTGAGCTTTTACTCTTTTATGATATATAGATATCAAGACTTCCCTTAGTCCCTTTGCCCTTATTTATATCTCTTGTTGATGTTACTTTGCTTCCACAATCAGGGATGTATGATTGACATGCTAAGAGGCGCGTTGTGGTTCCTTCAGGTTTATAATTTACCATGTCACATCTATACCCTAAGCTTGGGTTATGAAAAATTTGGTAGCAGAGCACTAGGTTGTTGATGGTCTTCAAAAATCAACAGACCACATCGATTAGAGTCTTATTCGTGGTTCTGAAGTGCACTATAACTATGAGTGAGAGGTTATGATGCGTTTTAGGAAATGTTTCCCTTCTTTGTGATCTATGTCGTGCTTTAGAAGTAAGGTAAGGCTCTTTCCTCTAATGAATGTTCTTTCCTATTCTAGATTATGCCTATTCAAAGAGGAAGACTAAGGAAAGCCCATTCATAAGAGGAGCAACCGACCCCTCCTGCTCCTCAAGCTCCTCAAGATGAGGGAGTGGCCCATGACGAGTTTTTGGATGCTATTACTATGTTGGCCCATGCTATGACCAACCAAATCAACCAAGGGGCCTAAGCTCTTCATGCTCGTACTACGACCTCAAGGGTGAGGCATTTTATTAAGATGAACCCACCGGAGTTCCATGGGTCCATGGTGGATGAGGCCCCCCTAAGAATTCATTGATGAGTTGTATAAGGTGTTGTCCATTATGGGGGTTAATTCAGGGGGAATAGGCAGAGTTGGTAGCGTACCAACTCAAAGGGGTGGCTTAAATATGGTTCAAGCAATGGAAGATGGAGAAAGGTAATGGTGATGCTATCATTTAAGAAGGGTTCAAAGTGGTATTTCTAAATCAGTTCTTTCCAATTGAGCTAAGGGAGGTGAATATGATGAAATTTATGAATCTAAAGCAAGGGTCTATGAGTGTGAGGGAGTACGTCCTCAAGTTCAAACAACTCTACAAGTATGCCCCATAATTGATTGTCGAGCTGAGATCAAGGATGACCAAATTTGTGTCGTGTGTATCTGACTTCGTTAATAAGGAGTGCTGAACCGCCATGCTAATAGGTGATATGTATTTTTCTTTCCTCACGACCTTTGTCGAACCACTAAAAGGTGAAAAGCTTAGAAAAACAAGAAGTGATAAATCTAAGAAGGCTCATTTTGTAGGTGGATTCCAATACTTCAAGGGTGGCTGGTTTCCTCAAGGCCACAAGTTCCAAGGTCAAGGGTCTTCGAATGCTCCTGATAGAAGGTTTTCTAATGACAACCCAAGGTTCCAAGGTGGTGGTGATATGGTGCATAACCCTATGTGCAAATGGTGTGGTAGGAACCATAATGGTCCATGTTTGAATGACTCCAATGCTTGCGATGGTTGTGATGAAGTGGGTCATAAGGTGACTTGTTGTCCTCATGCTAGAAACAAAGGTAGAGATAGTCATCCATAAAGCCAAGGTGCAAATGCGGGTCAAGGGGGAAGAGGAGGCCAACAATGGGGTTTACCAAGGCAAAATAATTATATGCTCATCAAGAGAGACAATGGGTAGATGAGGTGCCCGATGTCGTCACCGGTATGTTAACAGTTTTTGTATTTGATGTCTATGCATTGATAGACCCGAGTGCTACTCTTTCTTTTATTACTCCTTTTGTTGCTAAAAATCTTCATGTTAGTCCCAAATTGTGTGAGCCTTATGAAGTGTCTACCCTCATTGGTGAGTCCATTGTTGCAAAAAGAGTCTATAGAAATTGTCCTGTGTTCATTTTGCATAAAATCTTGCCTTGTGGTTTTGTTGAATTAGATATGGTGGATTTTGATGTCATCCTTGGAATGAATTGGTTGCATGCATATTATTCTTCTATTGATTATAGAACTCGTATGGTTAAATTCCAACTCCCTAATGAGCCCGTCCTTGAGTGAAAACTTTGAGATGTGGTGGTCAAGGGTAGATTTATTTCATGTGTTAAAATCCAAAAATTGATTTCTAAGGGTTGTCTCTATCATCTTGTGAGGGTTAGGGATGTTCAGTCTAAAGTCCTTTCTATAAAGTCGGTTTTGGTGGTTAATGAATTTCTTGATGCCTTTCCTAATAAGCTTCTCAGTGTTCGTCCCGAAAGGGAAATAGATTTTGGTGTAGACCTCCTTCCCGATACTCAACCCATTTCTATTCCCCCTTACCGTATAGCTCCGGTGGAGTAGATGGAGTTGCAAGAACAATTGAGGGATTTGGTAGAGAAAGGTTTCATAAGGCCTAGTAAATCATCTTGGGGTGCACCGATGTTATTTGTGAAGAAAAAAGATGGTTCTCTTAGATTGTGTATGATTACCTGTAATTTAATAGAGTCACTATAAAGAACAAGTACCCTCTACAAAGGATTGATAACCTTTTTTTATCAACTTCAAGGGGCTATTCACTTCTCTAAGATTGATCTTAGGTCCAGGTATCACCAAGTTAATATAAGGGAGTTTGATATTCCCAAGAAGGATTTTTGGACTATATACGGGCTACTTGAGTTTGTGGTTATGTCATTCGGGTTGACTAATGCACCAACTATATTTATGGATCTCATAAATTTTGTCTTTAAACCATATCCTGACTTGTTTATGGTAGTTTTTATTGATGATATCTTGATCTATTCCCATAGTGAGGAGGAGCATGTGGATCACTTGAGGGTGGTGTTGCAAATCTTGAGCGAGGAGAGGTTGTCTGCAAAATATGAGAACTATGAGTTTTGGTTGAACGAGGTTGCTTTTCTAGGTCATGTGGTGCTAAATAATGGCATTAATATGGATCCTAAGAAGACAGAGGTGATTAGAAATTGGCCTAGACCTTTTGACTCCATCGGACATCAGAAGTTTCTTGGGTTTGGAGGGTTATTACCGGAGGTTTGTAAATGGTTTCTCTTCAATTGCTTCATCCATGACTAAATTGACACAAAAAAAAGGCGAAGTTTGTGTGGACTGATGAGTATGAAAAGAGTTTCACACTTTGAAAGATAAGCTTGTCTCTGCTCCCATCTTGTATCTACTGGAAGAATTGGAAGGGTTGGTTATGTATTGTGATGCCTCAAGAATTGTTTTGGGGTGTGTTTGCTGAAAAGTCGTAAGGTGATAACTTATGCCTCCAGACCACTTAAGGTGCATCAAAAGAATTATCCCATGATCTTGAATTGGTGGTCATGGTATTTTCTTTGAAAATTTGGCGTCACTACTTTTATTGGGTTCATGTTGATATGTTCAGCGATCATAAGAGTCTCCGATATGTGTTCACCCAAAAAGATCTTAATTTGAGACAAAGAAGGTTGTTAGAGCTTCTTAAAGATTATAATATGAGTTTGCATTATCACCCCGACAAAGATAATTTTGTAGCTGATGCTTTACGTAGGGTGTCTATGGGTAGCCTAGCTCATGTTGATGATGATGGAAAAGAGGTGATTACAGAGGTTCACCACTTGGCTAGATTGGGAATAGGTTAGAGGAACTTGATAATGATGGTGTATTGGTTGTTGATGGTTCTAAGTCTTCATTGATTGAGGAGGTAAAGGTGAAACAAGATCTTTGACCCAATGGTAAAGTGGAGGTTTTCTCCCAAGGGGGAGATGATGCCCTTAAGTACCAAGGTAGATTGTATGTGCTAAATGTATATGATTTGAAAGAATCGATCTTGAAGGAGGCCCATAATTCATCCTATTCTATTCATCCTAGTTCTACAAAGATGTATAGAGATTTGAGGGAAGTGTATCGATGGGGTGGTATGAAGAGTTACAATGCCAAGTTTATATCCGGATATCACAATTGTCAACAAGCAAAAGCCGAACATGAAAGGCCGGGTGGCCTTGCTCAAGTTATAGAGATTCCTACTTGGAAGTGGGAAGAAATCAACATGGATTTTGTGGTTGGGTTTCTTAGGACTAGAAAATATTTTGACGCTATATTGGTTGTTGTGGATAGAATGACAAAGTTGGCTCACTTCTTACCGGTCAAAACTATTTATGGTGCCAAAGATCATGCAAAATTATATATTCATGAGTGTGTTAGATTACATGAGGTGCTCTTGTCTATCATTTCGGATTGTGGTGCTTAATTCACTTCTCATATTTCGAGGTCTTTCCAAAGAGGTCTTGGTACCAAGGCTAAGCTTAGTATGACCTTTCACCCTCAAATGGGTAGCCCAGCCAAGAGAACTATCCAAAACCTTTAGGATATGGTTAGACCTTGTGTTTTGGAGTTTAAGGTAGTTGGGATGAACATCTTCCACTCATTGAATTTTCCTACAACAATAGCTACCACTGAAGCATTGGTATGGCTCCTTTTGATGCTCTTTATGGTAGGCGTTATAGATCATCGGTTAGGTGGTTTGATGTGGGGGAAATGGCTTTTCTAGGTACAAATTTAGTCATGGAAGCCTTGGGGAAGGTGAGGTCGATTAGGGAGAGATCGAAAACAGCCCAAAGTAGACAAAAGTTCTAATTCGATATGAGGAGAGGAGATCTTGAGCTTAAGGTTGGTGATTGGGTATACTTGAAAGTCTCACCCCTAAAGGGTGTAGTCCGATTTGGCAAGAAGGCTAAATTGAGTCCATGGTTTGTGGGTCGTTATATAGTGTTGAGAAGGATTGATAAGGTGGCCTAAGAGTTGGAGTTGCCCATTGATATGAATATGGTTCGTCCAGTATTCCATGTATCTATGTTAAGAAAGTGTGTGGATTATTGTACCATTAGATGTTGTGTGTGTGGTAGAAGATAATTTAACTTATGAGGAGGTTCCTGTAGAAAGTTTTGATAGAAAAGTGAAGTGGTTGAGAAACAAGGATGTAGCTTCTGTCAAGGTTCTTTGGAAAAACCACCAAGTTGAAAGTATCACATGGAAAATCAAGGCGGACATCACTCAAGCCTAAGGTACTAACTTAAGTCCCCCTCATGATTTCAATTCCTAAGTTTAAGCCCTTATATCATGTTGCATGCATTCATGTTTATGTTGACAAGTGTAAGGTGATTTTGATATTCATGTTGAGATTTTTAAAATGATATTTAAATGCATTTGTTGCATTCATGTCAGACTGAAATCTTCATGATTACTTCTCTCATGTACGTTGCTTTGACATTCGGGGACGAATGTTCCAAATAGGGAGATATTGAAACACACCAAAAAACTCTCGAAAATGTGCCTCTAAAATGCCTATAATTGTAATTTTCATATATCTCAAAATCTTTGCATAATATCAAAAATCAGACTTCATTTCATGATCCAGGGCAATTGAGTGGGAAATGAGTATAATCCCGATTTTAGAGGACCTATAGCAAAAAAATGATTTACAAAAAATTTCAATTTCCAGTGGTAATCCACACCTTGGCCGCTACGCACCTGGGGAACGGATCAGTGTTAATTTTTCTTGAAAAATCTTTTTCGGCCCAAGGGCCTTAGGGTCATAGCCTCATGCCCACTTATGCATAAAGCACCTATACTTAGCCATTTTTTCAACTTTATATCGTTCAAGACCCTCTCAAAACCCTCTCTAATAGTTAACCAAATAGTTCATCTAAAATTCAAGTATCTCAAGCCTAATTCTATATCTCAAGAACTCTGTTCAAGCTTCAAGTCTCCTTCAAGACTAAATCAAGAAAACTCAAGTTTGAGGCATGTGGGTTTCAACAATTAGGTCCTTTCACCCATGGTGCAAAACCTTTTTTTTTTTTTTTTTTTTTTATGAAACTTGCATGTTTTTAAGTTGGATTATCTATGGGTATCTCTTATTATGAATTTTGATTATAAACCTTGTTGGGGTTTTATGAATTGTTGATGACTATGCATGTTTTCAACTATGAAACTATGATCTATGATGAGATTTGATGAGGGATTTGAAGGTATCTTACATGAGAGTTTTACTATGTGTTGGTGGGTTGGTGTACATTGAGTTTTCTCATATTCACTCTCAAATTGTATGATTTTCGACTAGCATTACATACCTACCAAGTGTTTGATAAAATGTCTTGACAAGGATTCTTGTGTTATTGATGATCTATTGCATGGTTTACAAGTCCAATGACATTATGATTATTAAAGGATAGTATGCATGTATTGAATTTATGGAAATTATATATAGTGTTGCGAGTTAACCACACCTTTACTACCATGTTGAGGGGTAGATACCTTAACCACCTTGTCAGGGGGTGTTATGCCCGTATTACTATATTGAGGGCTAGATGCCTTGACCACGTAGTTGTGGGGTGCCACGCCCACACTACCATGTTGAAGGGTAGATACCTCAACCACCTCATCGAGGGGGTGACATGCCACGAATTTCAACTAGTAGTTTCTTGGTCTATGATTATGGTCTCTTCCTACACATGTAATATATATTTGCAAGTTATATGTTTTACAAGCACGCTTTACTACAAGCACTGATCATGCATGCCATATTGATATTATACTTGTCCATTTCTTATGACTATACATTTTGACTATGTTTCCTTATATCTTGTTGCATTACATCCTACATACTTAGTACTTTCAGATTTACTAATGCATACTCTATGCCTATATGATGTTACCATGTTGGAACCAGAGCACCTCTTGATCATTCTCTACATGGCTAGTTTGGTGCTTTGGAGATAAGACTTGGTGAGTCCTCAAGATCTGCGACACTATCTATTCTACAGTTGTCATTTGCTATTTCTTTATGTTGAATACTTGAAACTATGAGGGTGATCTTAGAAAGTCTCTTTGCCCCCGCTCCAATCTATGTTTAGAGGTGTTGGAACAATTGATGTACTTATGTTTTGTGCTTTGATCCTTTTAGTATATATAAATATCAAGACTTTCGTTAGTCCTTTTTCCCTTATTTATATTTCTTTTTGATGTTACTTTGCTTCCGCGACCAAGGATGTTTGATTGCTCTACTCTTTTATGATATACTTTACTTGTTGGGGTTATTTTGTGTTCCTTATTCGTCGTGTCATGTCTACGCCCTAGGCTTGGGTCATGACATCTGATACCAGGTTTGTCAAGCCCCAGAAGGGTGTCTTAGACGTGGCCGGCACTAAGAGATTATTGCTAGTCCCCAACCGAACCCGTTTGCCTCATGACACTCATTCAATCATTTAAATCAGCGGAAGACATTAGAATAAAGGAAACATAATGATGGACAACTTAGTTTACTTTTAACTCAATAAATAAGAGAGATAGGCCAAAAAAATCAAATTCAACATCTGTGACATAATATTAGACTTAAAGAAAATTCAATTGAAGGAAATAAGGACACCAACATCAAGTTATCATCTTCTAGTCTATGAAGACTCTACCTCTAAAGTCTAGAATGGTACCATGATAGGCCATGTCTACCAAAACTCAAACTGAAACTAACTCAAAACGTAGGACATAAAAACTGTTAACCTCCTACAGGGGAGGACACACCAATCAGCTGTAGCGAGAATTGATCTTCAACGGAGCACCTGTTGAGGATCTTGAGTACTTGTCTCTGCATCATGAAAAAATGTAGGCCCAAATGGATATCAGCACAGGCAATATATGAGTATGTAAAATAGTTGGAAAGGAAAGAACATCATAAAGACACTCAACTCAAACATCAACTCATCTAAGTCATTAAATCATCCTAAGAGACTCAACTGAAAAAGTAAGGAACTTAATCATCACATTAAGATACTGTCATGACCTATCTGGGAGTTTATCTACCCGAAAACCATCAACTATGAGCTGGTAATGATATAACAAAGTGATGTCATTAAACATCCATCTAGTATGTTATTGGGGTAAAGAACATCAAATCGGTGGATCCATAATAAATAACATCAAGTCCACTTTTGGGACAAAGGAAACATCCGATTTTACAATTCAATCCTCTCCCGTGCTGCCCATGTAGTTATTCAGTTTGACTTGTTATCTACTCTTACTCAATTCGGTACTCAATACTTCTCCCAAGATATAACATGCTCATAGGACATCAATCATCTCTATTACTCATCTCACTAGTCTCGCTGGGCACTGTTAACTCAATTCAGTATGTCAACCATCAACTCATGGGTTAGAATCACTATCTTCGAAATAATTTCATGATCTTTAAGACTCCAGTAACATCAACTTCAACAACATCATCATCACCAATCTTATATCAGAATCACAATCATGATAACATACACATTCATACTGTCAAGGCTCTAGACTTATCTCCTAAGCTCATTCGTGCACTCTTTTTTGAAAATAATATGTAGGGTTTTCTAAACTAACTCGTTAACAATTTCTCTTCTTCTATCAATAGGGGAACATGTAAGCTTTGATAGTCAACCACATAATAATTGTCCTCAATCCTCTTGAATCTCGCTCCCTTTCCCTTCTTTTTAGCTCTATTCTTTGTTAGACACATCAAAGGACTTAAGAATGGGGATTAAAATGCTTTATACACTCGAAATGACCTATTTTGATCATATTTTAAGTTTAGGAGGGGTTGGGAAAAGTTTGCAATGCCCCTAATGAAAAATTTAAAAAATTACACTTCAGCATGCTAAGTACGTGTTGTAGACTTGGTCTACTTTAAGGGTTTTTCGCTCATTTTTTTCGATCAAGTTTTCTAATTTCATAGTAAATTTTGGGATCACATCTAAGTGTAGATCTGCGACAAGTCCATGACACGACATTATATACTTTCATTGGAATGCATTTTTGCATTAAAAGATTATCTTTTGATCTGGTTACTCTAAAAATCAACCATCCCTAATTCTCCACAAAAGTTTTCATGTCAATCCCATTTTCGGCCTCATATTTGCCATCAAAGTTTAGGAAGATGTGTTATGCGCATACCTCTCATCTAGGGGCATTTTGGTCATTTTACTGGGTGTTACAACATCTCCCCCTTCGAATCAAGGCTATTCTCAATACTCACTCAACTAATCGAACCCATCAACCATCTAAAAAATCACTATTTAGGCTCAAGAACAAACACATAAACTCAGGGACAGAAAAATTAATTCAAATCAAGACTAAAGATATTAACTTTAATGTTCTCATCATTAGGCACGGATAGATTTGGATATTTAGCTTTCATAGCTTTCTCAGCTTCCCACGTGGCTTCTTCAATGAATTGATTTCTTCACAGGGCATTGACTGAGGCAATCTCCTTGGTTCTCAATTTGTGAGCCTGGCGATCAAGGATTTGGATTAGAATCTCTTCATAAGTCAAGTTATTCTTCTCTCCAATAGTCTCAACAGGGATTACTAAGGAAGGATCTCCCAAGAATTTCTTCAACATAGAGACATGAATGACCGATGAATCGCATCGAGCTTAGAAGGTAACTATAACTCTTAAGCAACCTTCCCAATTCTCTTCACAATATGATAGGGATCAATATAGCATGGACTAAATTTTCCTTTCTTCCTAAATCTCATGAAACCCTTCATAGATGACACTTTCAAATACACCCAATCACTTACGTCGAACTCTAGTCCACTCTTCCTTACATCAGTGTAAGATTTCTTGTAGTTCTGTGCAATCTTCAACCTTTCTTTACTAACCTTTACCTTCTCCAATCATTGATGAAAAGATCAAGACCTATCAAAATAGCTTCTCCAACTTCAAACCACCTAATGGATGATCTACATCTTATCCTATACAAAGCCTCATAGGGAGCTATCTGAATGCTTGCATGATAACTATTGTATATGCAAATTCTATCATTGGTAAGTGGTCATCCCAATTTCTTTTAAACTGAAGGACCCAAGCCCTCAACATATCCTCCAAAGTCAAAATGGTATGCTGCTTGGCTATCTGTCTGAGGGTGTAAGGCGGTACTCAAATTCACTCTAGTACCCAATCCCTTCTGAAAATATGTCCTAAACTGAGAGGTGAATTGAGCTCCTTTGTCCGAGATAATGGACAAGGGAACTCCATGCAACCTCACAATCTCATGAATATACAACTTGGCATACTCTTTTGCAGTGTTAGTCATCTTAACTGCTAAGAAGTGAGCTGATTTGGTCATTCTATCTGCAATTATGCATATCAAATCATGCTGCTTTTGGGACCTCGGTAGACTATTAATGAAGTCCATGTTGATCATCTCCCATTTCCATTCAGGAATCTCAAAGTTCTGAGCCAATTACAATGGCCTTTGATGCTCAACTTTGACGTGTTAAGAATTTGGACACTTAGAAACAAACTCAGCAACCTCTCTCTTCATTACACTCCACCAATAGGCTTCTCCCAAGTCATGGTACATTTTGGTTGTGCCATGATAAATTGAATACCTAAAGCTATGAGCTTCGTACATAATTCTATCTCGAACATCATCAACACTCAAAAAATATAATCTACTCTAGTACCTCAACACATCATCTCGCCCTTTGGAGAAAACCGTCACATTCAATTTATGGACAACTTTATTCAACTGAAGTAGAACAGTATCTTGATCTTGCTTCTCTTTTACCACTACCACTAGAGATGATGCAGACCCATTCTAAACATTAATTCCACCTTCATAATTCTGTTCAAGTTGCACTCCCATTCAGGCTAATCTATGCACTTCTGTAGCCAAATCTTTCTTCCTTCCTCCACATGGACGGTGCTACCCATAGATAACCTGTTAAGAGAATCAACAACATTGATAGCCTCACTTGGTTGGTAGAGAATGCCTATGTTTGGGAGTTTCTCTAACTGACAACCATAACCTATGAGCTGGTGATGATACAACAAAGTTATGTTGTTACCATATCCATCCAGTACCTTGTTGGACTAAAGGACATCACATCGATGGATCCAAAATAAAGAACATCAAGCCCTCTTTTGGTACAAAGAAAACATTCGATTTTACAGTTCAATCCTCTCCTACACTATCTATGTAGTTATTCAGTTTGAGTTGTTATCTACTCTTACTAATTCAACGCTTAATACTCCTCCCAAGACTCAACATGCTCATAAGACATCAATCATCTAGATCACATTTCACACTAGTCATGTTGGACATTGTCAACTCAATTTAGTACATCGACCATCAACTTTTGGGTTAGAATTACTATTTTAGAACTAATTTGATGATCTTTAAGACTCTAGGAACATCAATTTCATCAACATCATCATCATCACTCTCATATCAGGATCACAATCCCAGTCATATGCAAATTCACACAGTTAAGGCTTAAGACTCATCTCCTAAGTTCAATCTTGTAATCATTTATGAAAGTAACATGTAGGATTTTATAAAATAACTCATGAAAAGTATTTAAATAGTAAAATCAAGTTTATGATGATCATCAACATGGGAAACTATACAGAATATATATAATTTAAAAGAAAACATTCATAAATAACATGCATAGAAGTTAACTATTTCACAATTTCTCTACTACAATTAATAGGGCACATGGAAGAACATTCTCATGTTTTAGTTTAGCCTTACATGCCTGGAATGAAACTTTGATAGTCAACCTCATAATAACTCTTATCAATCCTTTTGAATTCTCACTCCTCTTCTCTTCTCATTAGCCCTAGTCCTTGTTAGAAAATTAAAAAGACTTAGGAATAGGGTTCAAAACCCTTTTTATGCTCAAAAATGACCTATTTTTATCATGTTTTAAGTTTAGCAGCGGTTGAAAAAGTCTGAAATTCCCATCATGAAAAACCGAAAAAAGTACACTTCGGCCTACCAAGTTCACATCGCGAACTTGGTCTATTTTAGGGGTTTTTCACTTATTTTTTGATTCAGTTTTCTAATCTCATAGAAAATATTGAGATTATATCTAATGTGGATCCACAAAAAGTCTACTATGGAGACATGTCGTGTACTCTTATTGGAATGCAATTTTGCATCGAAAAATTATATTTTGATCTGATTGTTTTAAAAAATCATCCAAGACCAATTTCCCACATAATTTTTCATATTGGTCGCATTTTAGGCCTCGAATTTGCAATCGGAGTTAGGTAATATGCATCATGCACACACCTCTTATCTAAGGGTATTTTGATAATTATATCAAGTGTTTCAAATCTATTAAATACTCGCTTTCCTTCTCTTCTTCTCTCGAAATGCTCACTTAGGTTTATAAACCCTTTTTAGGCCAAAGATGTCCTATATGGGTTGTGGATTAAGTTTAGGAAAAGTGGAAGAAAGTCTAGAATGCCCCTTTAAAATTTCAAACTTTAGTGAAACAGGTCGGGAGACTAGGTCCTTGACGCGGATCTGTCGTATACCTATGTATTTTCTTCCAAAGAGTTTCTGATCAATTTTTTGATCTCATAAAAAATATTGGGATAAAAATTAAGTTCAAGTCTGGAGTAAGTCCGTGACAAAGCCTCGACGGGGACATGCCACACACTTCTCTAAAATTGCGTTTTCACTTCAAAAAAATTATCTTCAAATCTGGTTGCTCTAAAAATATACCAGGATCATGTTCCTGCACAATTTTTCATGTTGATAGAGTTTCTCCTTGGATTTGCCAAAAGAGTTTAGGAAGATACGTTATGCGAGTATCTATCAAGTAGGGTATTTTGATAATTTTATCGAGTATTATAACATTGCATCCCACATACTAGTACATTCAAAGTACTAACTCATATTTTTTGCATACATGGTTTAATCATATAGGGATTGACACTCCTTGATATCCTCCACTTGGCTAGCTAGGATTCATGAAGATTATTATTAAGGTGAGTCCTCCATTTCGGGGACAGTATCCAATTTCTATCTTGCATATGTTGAGACTCTATTTTGCTTTACACTCTAGATTAGGGATGAGCCTTGGACATGTCTTGGTGCCGGTCCTACTCTTTTTTTAGAGGTTTTATTGGACATCATATTATAGAATGATGCTCTGTTGTGTAAATATGATGAGATGTAGAGCTTTTATGGAGACTTATCTGTTAGTGCTTATCACTTATGTGATGTTATATGATATTGATATTGTTGATCCAAAATGAGGAACTTCCTATGTTCCTACATCCCCATAGCTCGAGTTATGCTTACCCTCCACTTAGTACTTGCTTGCTATGCCATTTACACATATCCTATTCTCTTATTCATCCCCATAACATAAGTACAAAACCCCTATTACCTTAGAGTTATATGTTGATGTTTGTTTTATGTTTCACAACCAAAGATGTACAAACGATATGCTAAGAGGCTTGTTTGGGTTGCCTTCGAGTTTTTCCTTCACCATGTTGCATTCAGGCCCTAGGCTTGGGTCGTGACAAGGAATACCTCAATCAATTGCTCCTATGTCATAAATAGAGATCCAATAGGCCTACAGACCAAAACTGACCTCCACTACTCCTTGACTAGGCTAGCAAACTGATAAGAGGTATAAGCAACTACATATAACTCAAGCAAGGCTATATTACATAACTAATTCGGACACTCTAATAAGAACTCGTAGGCCCTATCATTGGGTGTATCGTTAAATCTCGAGGGAGCTGATCGTAAAAGCCACTAAAAACTCTTTGGCTCTATAGTAGACATGGTTGGGCTAGTAAAAGATGGTGGCACCATGTATTTTGGTAATGCAATAGACGAATCAATAGACAACACATGGAGCTACGAACCAGAACTCAGTCAGGATGTCTAAGGTGGAATAATAAGGGCTATATGAGGATTCATCGGGGCTAATGAAGGTCCAACATGAGTTATAGGTGGATCTGCTAGAGCTAATAGAAGGGCTGACAGAAATTGTAGAAACTGGTGCATCGAGAATAATAGGAGTCAAACAAGTTCCCTCAAGTATGACCAATACCGATAGAAGTATCTCTTGAACCAAGGCCGAAGCATCAAAGGTTGAAGATAATAGGACAAGGTGTGTTGGTCCCTTTGAATGATACTTAGGCTCTAGGGAAGCTGCTCTACCTTATCCTCTAGGCAGAGCTTCCCCTCTAGCTCATCCTCGACCACTGGCCCTACCATGAGCTCTACTTCAAACACAAATGATAGCCACACCAACTGGCTCAGGATCTCCCATTAACTATCGGTCGATATTAATTAGCATCTATGTAGAAGGAGTAAATTTGGTACATTTCAAAGCACTTGATATGAAGAAATGCATAAATAGAAGCAAGATTGAAAGTTTTTCCTATCAAGTGCCCCATAGCCTCCTGGAGATGGGAATGGGCATCTACAACTGATTTACGAGACTTAACAAGACACCCTGCACTTGACTCACGAGCCCAAAGAACCCAGATCCTAGATACCAAACTTGTTAGAACCCAAATTCGGATCGCCAATAAAGGAAATTATACTAAGATAAAAGAACCACAATACTTAATGCAAAATCCTAAAACGTGGAGTCTTGACTACAAGAGCATCTAAAGTAGTATGAATAATTAAATACAAAGTTTTCTAATAAAGTCAAATACAAATTATGGAATAGAAAGTAATAAAGGAAGTCTCAAAAGATCCACGATGACTCAAAGTCTGAGCCTCACACTATAATATGGGATAGATTGAAGAAAACTCTTGTAGAATAAGATCAACTGCCTTGTAGGGGTCCCTGTGCTTGATGTACAAAGAGGAAACAAAGTAGGTGGGTAAGTACACTATAATGTGCATAGTAGGTTACAGGTATGATAAACTGGATAAGTGTCACCTACATTAGAAAGGTTAGTACACAATTAAAATATACATAAGGATAAGATAAGATAGCAATAATAATCAATGAGGCAATGCAAGTGTAATGTATAAATGCAATGCATGGGTTGCAATCATGACCGTCTCTAGGGCCAATATATACATCTACCGAGTTAAGGCTACCAAGTAGAACCCATGGGGGTCTCATCAGACCATATACCAAAATCTCTCAAGTGTCTCAATGTCTCAACCTTGGCACTTCTCATGGTCAATGGGTTTGAAAAGTGGTACAATATTTGCCTAGTAACTTGCCCATGGTCAAAGGGTTTAATAAAAGGTGATACAGTATCTCAAAAGTGGTATATCTAACCCTTGCCACTTGCCTGTGGTCAAGGGGTTTTATACAAAGGTGATATAGCTCAATTTTTTCCACCTGCCCCTAGGGAAGGGTTTGTACAAATGCAACATGGAATGAAAGCATGTCAATGACACGGATCAAGATAATTAAGAGCATCATAATAAGAATTTCGATAGGTAACCATCATTGAATCATGGATAATAATAACAAAAGTGCCATAACTTGTGCCACAAACCATCTTCATATCTCAAATCATCATATTTACACCAATAGTAAAGTGTCCCAATGATACTGGATCTCACACGTCCCAAGATATATAGGGTATTAAATAAATATAATTTAATCCTCAATTAGATTAGTTATCAAAGTTTATCTATAACTTAAATAATTATAGTTATTGAATAGTCCAAAATATAAATTTAAAATTTACGAGAAAAATATTTAAGGAAAACAAGAGGACTAACTATCAAAACAACCTAATAGATCATTATATTTAG
Organism: Solanum ossicruentum; assembly: GCA_025774065.1. NCBI lineage: Eukaryota > Viridiplantae > Streptophyta > Magnoliopsida > Solanales > Solanaceae > Solanum > Solanum ossicruentum. The sequence goes on along the minus strand of JAOTQR010082031.1, from coordinate 1,386 downwards.
GTTAGTTAAAACTTGCTCTAAATGCAACAATGTTATTTTGGACGGCTTATTCCCTGTAAAATGGTGTAGCTTATTATGATCAGGCAGATAAGCCTTAGCTGGATAGTAACTTTCCCGAATCTAAACTCTATCATCAATAATTCCCCATGTTTGATGCCCTTGAGTTACATTTGTGAAGTTTGGTCCTGTTTATCACCAATTCCAATTTCAATTGATGGCTTGGTAGTTATATTTCTAAGTTTATTGAGAAAGGCAATCTTCGATCACTATGAGAATATAGTTTGAATATAAAAACGTTTTGAACCTTTGGCTAGTCCTAAGCAGGCATCCAAGTATTGGGAGTCCTTGCCATAACACATCCTATCTTACCCAGGCAAGCATCTGGGTATTTGGTAGCCTTAGCATCGACCACCCTTAATAATCAAGCAAGCATATGTAGCGACAATCCTGGCCATGGTATCAAAATCATACTTGGTTCTTCCAATCTTAGGCATTTGTGGTTCAAGGTTGGTTATATTTCCTCATATTTTAGCATGGCTGAACCTCTATTTCCTTATATTCTATTATTGCGACACTTTTGCATTTTTTTGGGCTTTTGGAGCTCTAGTTAGGTGAAGATAACATAACATTTATAGTTAGAAATCTCTATAGTTGTGCAATTGTTCATTTACCTTACCTTGGATTGTATAGATGACTCTAGTTTAGATTATTCCTTGTCTTCATACTGTTTTTTAGCTTTCCTACCCAGTCAGTCTATGATGCCTATTGTGTACCTATCCTTCTAGTACACATACTAAACTATGTATCAAAATATATTAGAGATTGATCGACCCTGTGGCAACTTACTCTAGAGACCAAGGTGAGCATCCAACATTTATTCGGTCATTTTTATATCCTTCATCTTGATGGTGCATCTTTTTGTACATTTCGAGACTAGCCAGATCTTGAACATATTTATGGTCCACTTTGGGGACTTGTACTTTTATTATGTGTTAGTGACTCTGCATTAGTGATTTCCAGGTTCTAGGAGGGATCTTTGCACATACTTAGATTTAGTTTTACTTTAATTTGCCTTTATTCATCACTTGTTATTGGGAGTTTGGCTTACCTATTGGGAGTTTTGGTAGGCGTCATCAAGATCCGATTTAAGATCATAATGATCATCTATTACTATGCTTATAATACTCAAGAGGATAGAAAATAACATATCTTGGTCTACAATTTCAATTTCAATTACAATATTTTATATTTAATATGGATTTCATAAATCTAATTTATATTTAAGCTCTAAAATAAGTCAAAATCTAATTAATTTTCTTTCCAACTTCCAAAGAATAGTTGACTTGTTGACCAGATTTAAAATTTTATTAATTGTATGCACCTTTT
>JAOTQR010082012.1:0-39170 GCA_025774065.1 Solanum ossicruentum | reverse complement strand
CCCCATAAAAAAAATTAAACATTTATTTTTAAAAAAATTATAATTTTGAAAATTTTTCTTTTTTTACTTCATCCCACCCCTAGCTCCCTACCCTGCCCCCCATGCCCAAAAAAGGAATTTAAATAATTTTTTTAAAAAAATATTTCAAATTATAAAATATTTTCATGTTAGATCCTAAAAAAGTTGCTACTCTCTAGCACAACATAAAAGTTTTTTTAAAAAAATATTTTCATTCACTAATCAAACAATAAAAAATATTTTTCTCTCACCAATCAAACATGATAAAATGAGTTAGAAATCGACTTATTTTCTACAAAAATATTTTCTTCCGTACCAAACACAACTTTTATGTATTTAAATATTTTTGTTAAGGAATATGCATACCATAATTTGACGATATTCTTCTTAGCTTTGGAACCCAATAATAATATTGTTGTTCACAAGTTTTGATTTATTTGTTTTAATTATTTGATTTGACACAAATTTTAAGAAAGTAATTTTTTTTGGGTAAAATTTGTATAATGCATTTTCTTTGTCCCATATTAATTTAATTTTGAGGCTTTTTTCATAGTTCAGAATAGTTTAATTGTTAAAAATTCAATATAGATGTTTGAAACTTTTTTCATATTTGTCCTTTCATTTACTGAATTTTTTTATTTTTTGGGAAATAAATTACATTACTTGTAAATCTATATTTATGATTTCACGAAGGTAAATAGTGAAAAATATAATTTAAATTCTGCCCTTTAATATTTTTCTTAACATGTGTCAATTGCCTCACACATTAAGTTAACATGGAATAAAGGAAATAGTAAATTAAATATCTTTTAATTTTATAATCTTAGCATATGATGTTAAAATTTAAAATTGTTAAAATAGAAAAGAATATTCTGTTCTAAATTTGACTAAATATTCATTTCTAAATTTCCCCAACAATGATATTGGGAAAATGGGAAATAAACTATAGGAAGAGTTTGGAGGTTGGAACTACATAAATCAATAATTCCATAATCGGTACAAGATTTTATCAGAAGAAATATATAATGATCTTGATCTACAGGTCTACCATATAAACCTTAAATTAATTTTAATCGACGTAACTAATACTCTCTACGTTGATTTGTAGTTGTTGAATATTTCAAAAATTAGATTTTTATTTTTTTTATTATTTTTAAAAAATTAAGAAAAAGGATACTTATTACTGCTTCATATATTTTATCATTAACATTAACTTCTGTTTTCAAATTATTTTTCAAAACCTAAAACTAATATCAATTAATATTCTTTCTGTCTAAAAATAATTGTCTACTATTAACTTGACATAGAGATTCAAGAAATAAATAATAGAAGTCATTTTACCAAATCACCTTTTGAATATCATAAATATAATGTCTTGAAAAATATAATAAGAAGATAAGTATAATTAAATGATAAGGTAAATTAAGAATTAAGGGGTCATTTGGAGGTATTAGAAAAGACAATCCATGCATATGCATGGTATTATTTGATACTATGTTTGGTAGGAATTTTATACATATGTATAATTAATTCATGTATTAATTAATATACCTTACATGGTATTAACTAATACATTCCATTTGGTGGTATTAATTAATACCTTAACAAAAATATTCCTCAAATTCTTTTACCATTTTTTTATTTTCTTGATTTTATGTTTTATAGTTGTAGTTTGTACTAGTACACTTATTTAAATAAATTAGCTGACAAATTTTATTTATTTGTGTGTTCATATATATATATATATATATATATATATATATATATTACCATATGAAATTTTGAAATTTTATTTATTTGTGGATTCATATTTATATAATATACCAAAAATGTTTTGTCATGTCAATTTTTTTATAATTAATTTAGTTGAGTTATTTTTGTTGATACAAAAGCCTAATTAAGTGATGTTATTGATATAAAACAAAGTAAAATGACTATGTTAGATAAATTCTCAAATTTGAGTTACCTTTTAAAATACAAACTCCATATTAAAACTACACCTTGCAAATTTTTATGTATAAATATCGATGGTTTGTCATTTTTATAATTGTTTATCATATTTTTTATTTTAAAAATAGATAGTCTATCTCTACTAAATTGAAAATTAGTGTGTTTATGAGTTATGAATTTATTAAAATCACAATTATTTATCGTGAAATAATCCAAATAAGAAAATAACAAACGTGGAGACAAAATTGTTATTCTCCTATCTAGCTAGAAACCACATAAAATAATTTATTTTACCTCAATTATATAAAATAGAAAATTTTGATAATAATTTAATAATATAATTAAAAAGAAGTTTTCCCAAAGTAAAAGCAATAACTGTGTCAAATCAATATGTGAGAATAAAAATAATGAAAAAAATAATGGCATGCATATAAAATGCATGGCTTAAATTCTTGACTCACCAGTTGCAGCAACAAAGAGGAGGCAAAAGAGGAGAGCAAGAAAAGTTGTGTACTTCACCATAGCTGCTGTTTTTTTTTTTTTTTTTGGTTGTTGGATTATTCTCGTTGAGGAAGCAAGCAGATCAAATGGTGGTATTTATATAGCTTTGAAAACTCATATTGTCAACTTAATTCCCTTTGATTTGTTCAAGGATTGCGTAATTATAAGTGAGAACTGAAAGGACATAATGGAGTACAAAGTATTACTCAAGCACGAGTAAAACATTTCTTTAATGGAAGATTTTGAATTGATCAAGAGCCAAGTATGGACATGGCAGAGTCAGCATCTTCGTTACGTTGTTCATACTTTTATAACATGGATAAGTGAGTTTTGTATCAAGGGTGTTCAACAATTGATATATATCAAAATATTTATATTTAACCTATAAATTCAAAAAAAAATTCTAACGAAGAGTGTTCATCTGACCACCATTTAATGAATGTAACTCCGCCCTAAGCATGGAATTGGCACATGAAGAGTCATAACCAAAATAAGAATGTGTAACGTATCAGGCATTTCAAAAGATTATTTTTCGTCTTTAATGAAAAGTTTTAAATTCGACTTGAGCAATATAATATACATAAAATTAACTCTAGATTCCAATGTAAGATATTTTTCGCGCAAATTTAAATTTAACAAACCCTAATACGAATAGCAAACGTGAAAGAACAAAAGAAAAAAATAATTAGAGCTGATTTCTTTCTAATCTGCAAATCATAAATAAATAAATAATTTGTCTAAGTAATTCTTTAGTTAAAAATGAAATGGTCATACACTTGTGAAGTCTACTTTGTAAGAAGGAATTTGTTAGTGCATTAACACAAGACAGCTGTGACAAGTAACTTTTAGGGTTGATGTATTGTAATATTACATGACAAATGATGTTCCATCCGGTGGAGAACCACATCGTATTTATGGGATTCATCCGAACTTTTTTTAATAAAAAATTATATTATTTTTATATAATAAAAATAATTTATATATATATATATATATATAAAATAAATATTAAATTCTCTTTAATTAATTTATATATTTACTTTTTAAAATTTTAAACTCCTAAAAAGAAATCCTGAATCGGCCCGCCACCGATTCCATCAACTCAAGGATTTATGAATCTTTCTTTGGTTACATCAAAAAATTTGTTTTACTCAATTGTTGTGTCAAAAATGAAACTCCTCATTTTAAAAAAAAAAAAAAATTATCACATCAACGTGTTGATCTCATCTTTTTTTTTTCTATTTTAATTTGAAATTTGTGCCCATTTTTTATTTTAAAAAAAGGTATAATAAATTATTCTTCGTTATTCACGTTTAAGTTAGATCCAGAGATGATGTTGTATGATTGGTCTCTCATCTAATAGGGACAATCAAACATGAAATACTTGAAAACTATCCTACCAAGAAAAAAAAGAAATACTTGAAAACTAAGACTTAATAATAAATATGAATAGCTTAGAGTATAATAATATCAATAGTATTGCTTTTTTGTATTGTTCAAATTTCTCCTCTTAAATTATTCTCTCATATAATAAATCATTAAGTTAAGCAGTTTAGAGTTATCGTATGAAATTGAAGCATTCAAGTGACTATTAATTATTATTTAATTATTTTTTCATCTACTTTAATTATAAAATTACAATAACGTATCTACTTAATTTTGCAATGACTATTAAAACATCTATCTAATTTTACTATATTATCTTTTTAATTACTATTAATAAAAAATATATATATATATTGAACTCGTGCCATGCATGGTATTCACAAACTAGTTTTTTTATAAGTGAATAGAAACTCCAATTTATAGGTAGCGTGGTCGATATATTAACCAATAAGAATGCTTTATTCAAGCCCCAAGATACTACTTTCATTATAAACACGCCATTTGAGATATCATTATACGTGTCCATTAATATTTCTATGTAATGTGTAAGTACTTATATAGATTAGTTTAGTATACGTGATTTATGTATATTTCGTATCAATTTAAAAATTATATATAAATATTATTTATTAAAATAAATATAATATTTCTGTAAATAAAATAAAATAAATATCATTAGTTTGATACAATAGTTTAGTCTATTGTGAGACTGCAAAGATGAGAAAATTAATCTAATTGTTTATAATATAGATATATTAATAATTTTTTAATACATAAAGTAATAATTTAGAGTTGAATAAATAGAAGTAAAATAATTAACTAATTGAAATTTGATGTATTAAAAGATTCCTAAATATAAAAAGAGTAGTTTAATGTTTCTAATATAATTTGACTTAATTTTTTTCTTTTTTAAATTTATTATATAACATATTTTTATTAACAAAATATTTGATAGTCAAAATTTTAGTTAATTATTTACATAGAATAGTCCTAAATCAAAAGTGAATTTTTAACATAAAAAAATTAATTCAAAAGTGAGTCTTGAAACTAAATAATAAAAGATTAAATAATAAATTAAGAAAAAGTGTGAAAAATGACTTAATTTTTTGACTTAAATATAAAAAGAGTAGTTTAATGTTTCTAATATAATTTGACTTAATTTTTTTCTTTTTAAATTTATTATATAACATATTTTTATTAACAAAATATTTGATAGTCAAAATTTTAGTTAATTATTTACATAGAATAGTCCTAAATCAAAAGTGAATTTTTAACATTAAAAAACTAATTCAAAAGTGAGTCTTGAAACTAAATAATAAAAGATTAAATAATAAATTAAGAAAAAGTGTGAAAAACGACTTTGTCTAAAGAAAAGTATTTTAATGAAAGCCAAAAAATTTTAACAACATTTCTGAGGGCCTTCACGTTTTTACTATAGTATAGATATAGATAAATATAAGAAACTTGTACGGATATATCTGATGTATATATATATATCCTTTTTGTCTTGTCTTTTCTACAATTCTGATATCCCCCAAATATTTTTTTTTTGTCTCTGATAAGAGAAGAATGATCTTCCTTCTACTTTAACTGAATGAAAAGTATATTTTTATCTTAGACGTAGCCGGCACTCAGAGACTATTGTTAATTCCCAAGTGAACCATTTGACCTCATCACATGCATTCATTTAACATAACTTACCAATTGGCGGAAGACTAAATATAATAAATGGTGAACATTCTAAGTCTCAAAAATCGTATCAATAAAACAGGCTAGTATGAAAGAAAGTAACTCAACATAATCTCACAAGCAACAACTCGACTCTAGTCTATGAAGCCTCTAATACTATCAATTGATGCCAATGACAGACTCATGGCTACTTCAACTCAAAAACAAAACTAGTCTAAAGTCTGACTCTAATAGCTAGATGAAAATTAAAATAAGGATCCTCCGAAGTAAGGAAAGCTCACCAACTCAGTTGATTGCAATAGATCCTCAAGGGTGCACCTGTTGACAATCTCTAGTACCTGCCTCTGCATCATAAAATGATTCAGTCCAAATGGACGTCAGTAGATGGACTATATGAGTATGTAAAATAGCTGAATGAGATAGATATAGGCAGAATAACATAGAATAACATCAACTCATAATATACTCAATCAGAATGTCAAATGTCTATCTAAAGCAAGAATAACGAGTATATAATGACCCATCAATACCAATCCAACCTCATCCAATCAAATTAACTCAGAGTACTATCAGTGTAGGACCTATCGGAGAGTTTTTCTTATCTGACAACAATCACTTATGAGCCAGTGATTGTACAACAAACTCGCCGATGTTGCCACAGTCGTTCTATACTTTCCAAGTAAAGAACGAATTGGATTCACAAGGGATCTAGTCTCTCAAGTCCTCTACTACTTTTAGGGACTTTAACTCAAGATGGAACCTCTGATGTAATGGTTCAATCATCACCTACGCTTGACGACATAGTTAATGAGTGAGAGTTGGACTTACTCTTATTTTGATGCTCGATACTCCTCCCAAGACTCAATGCTCATAAAAGCATACATCTCAATCAATCATCTCAATTAGTCTTATAGAGACTCTCATCATCTTATTAACTCTAACTCAATTGGGCCTTTCGGCCTATCATCTTAATCATCTCGTCAATTCAATTCTAATTCAATAGCTCAAGGCTTACATCAATCATTTGGAGGAAGTCAATTAGACAAATCTCTAGAGTTCAATTACGAGTACTCATTGGACCATCAAGTTTTATCAACCTATCATCATGCTCACATCACAATCAAAATTCTCAAATCAAAGCTCTAAACTCAATCCCTAGGTTTATTCATTCATTCTTTTACAAAGTAACATATAGGGCTTATGAAAATACTCATGTAAAATATTTATTCATCAGTAAGTCAAGTTAATGATGATCATCAACATATGAAAATATATATAAAATATAACTTTTTAAGAAAACATTCAAGAAACATGCATAAATACTCAATATACTCACAATATTTCTATTACCATCAATGGAACACATGGAAGAACATTTACATATTTTAGTTTAACCTTACATACCTGATATGAAGCTTTGATAATCAATCTTGTCACAACCTTTCTCGATTTTCATGAATTCTCGTTCCTCCTCTCTTCTTTTTAGCCCTAGTCTTGTTTAGAAGCTTAGAAGACTTAGGAATGGGGATATGCTCAAAATGACTTATTTTGATCATGTTTTAAATTTAAGAGGGATTGAGAAAAGCCTGGAATGCCCCTCATGAAAAACTGAAAAAAAAAAATACACTTTGGCATACCAAGTCCACATAAGGACTTGGTCTATTTTAGGGGTTTTCATTAAAAATTTTCGATCGAGTTTTCTAATCCCGTAGAAAATATTGGAATCACATCTAAGTATTTATCCGCGTCGGTGACATGTCGCGCACTCTTATTGAAATGTGTTTTCGCATTGAAAAATTATCTTTTGATCTGGTTGCTCTAAAAATTAATCAAGACTATTTTCTCACACAATTTTTCATGTTGATCGCCTTTTCGGCCTCGGGTTTGTCATCAGAGTTTGGGAAGACGTGTTATGCGCACATCTATCATCTAGGGATATTGTGATAATTTTATCGGGCATTACATCTTTTCCCCATTTTTATCTTTTTTTATTTTCCCATTATTTATTATTTTTCACATTTTTCTCTTTGTTTTTCTTTTTTTGTTTCGTTTTAAACAACTTTTATTTTTTTATATTATTTATTTTCTCTTTCTTTATTTTTTATTTAGTATTTTTTTTCTTTTCACTTTTTTCTTTTTCATTTTCTTTTTTTGCTTTTTTTTTCTCTATTTCTATTTTTTCATCTTCTTTTTCATTTTCTCTTTCTTTTTTTCTTTTATTCATTATTTCTTTTCATTTTCTCTATTTTTTAAAATATCTTTTCTTTTCTTTTTTATGGGGCTTAACTTGTTGTTTGAAAATTTTTGCGCAAATAAATCTTACCTCTAAAGGCAATAATTATAAAATATCTCATAAATCATGATCTCATGCTCATGGAGCATATCTTATTCTTTGTAAATCTTTTGGGTAATAAGTCTTGTCTATAAGACAAAAGTTATGAAATATATCACAAATTAAGACACGAGATAAGCGTCAAATCTTACTTATAGGATGTGACTTATTCTTTGGAAGACCTGGACTAAATCTTGTTTCTAGCTATGTGAAGAGTAATAAAGAATCTCATAAGTCAAGACACAATATGTTAGTGTCAATTTTTATCAATGGAGCATAACTTGTTATTTTAAGTTCTTGGTCTATGTCCTGTCTCTAAGGCAGGCAAGAGTTATAGAACATCTCATAAATAAGACACAATATGACAGTATCAAGTTTTGCATAAAGAGAGTAACTTATTATTCAAAGTTCTTAGGTCTAAGTCTTGCCTCTAAGGCAAAAGTTATAGAATATCTTATAAGTTAGGTATAGTAAAATATTATAAACTATTGTTCATGTGACATGTTTTTTTACCCCTGAGTTATATTTTACCTCTAAGGAAAAAGTTATTACTTTCTAGATAAGTTAGACTTAGTAAAACTCATATAAATGTTGCATATGAGGCGCAACTTGTTTTTTGAAGTTCTTGGGCTAAGTCTTGCATCTAAGGCAAGATTATAAAGCATCTAATAAATCAATACATAATATGGCACTATCGAACCTTTTCCATGGGAATCAACTTTTTATTTTAAAGTCCTTTAGCTAACAAGTCTTACCTCTGAGGCAATGGTTATGGAGTATCTAATAAATCAAAATAAAATGTGATATTGTCAGGTCTTTCTTATGGGGCAAAACTTATTGTTTGAAAGTCCTTAAGTTAAGAGTGTAATGACCCTCCAAGTCATTTTCTTTTATCCTTATTTTCGTAGTGTTTAGAATTTTCTATAACGACTCTAAGTCATTTATGACTTACTAGTACTGACAGTTCGATCACCTGGTCGTTCATTTGATTTTTGTGCCTATTTTTGTATTTTGGAGCCCTTTAAAATTTGAACAATTGATTTCAATCAATATGCTAGAAAAATCACCTCCTAATATAATTCTAAGAGTTCCATCAGTTTCGAAGTGATTATTTTAGGCTAGAAGCATTGTCGGCTCTGTTGCCGAGGCTATTACTGCAATTTTGTTTATTAGGCGTTACATCCTTTAAGCTTTGACCTAAGTTTGATTTTTATCAATATTCTTAAAAATCATGTCCAAATGATAATTTTGTCAGCACGATTAGCTCTAGAGTATTGACTTTGGTCTAGAATGATCTTTTTTGCGTTTTCCAAGGATTCTAATTAATTCTGAGCTCTTTTATAGTTTTTGACTAAAAATGATGCTTGGGTGTGGGACACACTGATATCACCCAAGCTACACCTCCTTTTTAAAAGTCAAAACAATCGCTGTCAAGATATATAATCTAAGATTGAGGTCGATCCCACAGGGAATATGGTAGACTCAAATTAATTTCAAGTCATTCGAGTTAATTAACCTACTTATCTCCAAAAGAGGGAAGGGTTTGTAAACTACAGAAAGTAATCCTAAACGAAAACAAGTGTGTGAAACCAGTGAGAAGAGTAATTAGGGTATTGTGTTCTCCATGATTCCCTAACTTGGTATTACTAGATAATCGCATTCTCTTCTAGTGTGTTGCATGTAGAACGGTAAGTTAAGTGTACCAAATCCTTTGATCCAAGCTAGAGGTAAATTTCAGTATGTGATTTGATCTCCCCGCAGTGTGACATTATTAACCCTTATCTATTGTCCCAATACAACCTCCTCTTGATTCAATTTGGTTGATTAGACGAAAAGAAATCAATTGAATCCTATTAATTAATCTCTTTTCCCATTCATTACTACCTTGATCTAATCAGTAACAACTAGGCGAGTTCTAACATTGGCTACCGTTAAAAAGCAATCAAAACGAAGAGAATTAATTAATACATGCATGCAATCTTTCCAAGAACTATAAATTATTCGATTTTACCTTGTTAGTTATTCATGGTACCCACAACCCTAGTTGAGGATATAGCTATGTATTATCATTGTAGATGCAAGAATCATGATATAGAACAACATAATTGAGCACTTAAAAAGATGAATTTAAGAACAAGAAATCCAAGCTCTTCAAATGAAAATTACAAAGTATGAATTAAAATCACAAAATAATGTTTCAAGTGTTTTCCTCAATGTTTCTGGTCATTCCTCTCTCCTCTCACACGTTCTCTACTGAAAATAATCTAAAAAAAAATCTATTTATAGTATTTAAAATATAAATACAAATCTACTAGCCTAGCCTACAAGGCTCCTATGGTGGCACATAGTTAGGGATATTGAGATTTAGCTTCAAGGGATCATGCCTCAACTAATAGTATGGGTCCCAATCTCAAGTCCTCTCGATGCTAAGTCATCCCACCGAATCTTTAAGCATAACTTACAATCATAAGTAGCAATCAATAGGAGTAGTTCAAACTTAAGAGTCTTTCTTTAACATCATTTAGGGAAATGATCATCTTACATATAACTTTGGTAAACTTTAACTTTGAAACTCTTCATAAATGCCCTATTCGTAGTCATAATTCATAAGAAGCTTTCATGAAAATAGGGTGAACTTAATGGATGCATGCAACAATCATAAATCGTATAAGTCTTAAGAAATTTCTTTAAAAAGGAACACCGAAATTGTCCAATCTTAATCATATCGAAACCCATCTTAGCATTAACCTCACACTTCAAAATATGCGTACATTTACTTAGCAAAATAATCATTAAACTTTAGGAACATCATGTAGTAACATAGGAATCATAAAATCATCATAAACATGCATTAGAACTTAGGAACTTAAAGAAAAAGTAAAAATACATAATAGGAAACTTTATGGGTGAAAGGATACTCATAAATCAACTCACATACCTGAGAAACTAGAGAGATCGAATTGAAGTTGAAGTCTTGAGGAAGGAACTTGGAAACCCCTAGCCTTGTTCTTGAGAGTCTTGCCTTAGAAATTTTGGAATTAGAAGAATGAGAGAATGAGAGGTGTTCTTAGATTTTGAAGACTAATATAGGTCCCCCTTTTCGTCCCCCAAACGGTATAGTTTAGGAACAAAATTACAGAATATGACCAAACTGCCCCTTGATTAAAGGTGTCGAAAGCATTTTATGAAACCCTATCTACGAGCCGTAGAAAGTTTCATGAGCCATAGACCCTCTCTTCTGATGGCTCATCTAAGAGTCTTAAAATATGACCTTTTTTGAATTGGGAACTACGACCAACAAGACGGATCGCACTAATCTCTGCAGGGCGTGGATAATCTTGTAGAATCCATCCATACTTAGTCAAATTTTCATCTTGTATCTGATCCTCTTTTTACGAGACCTATTATAAGCCGTATACTATTTTACGGGCCGTCTGATAAGTCATGGATTAACTTCCTGAAAACTTCAAATTTCCTCATGGTTGGAACCCCACTCACGAACCAGTCTATGAGCCTTAGAAAATTTCACGGGCAGTAGATTGTCTCGTAAAACAAGTCCTCAGTCATTTAAGGTTGCTAAGTTGGGGGCCATAATTTTGAAATTTTAATTTTTTTTACTCCACCCCCAGCCTCTCCCACATACAAAAAAAAAATTCTTTTAAAAAATTCAAATTCTAATTTTTTACTCTACCCCGCCCCCACCCCCCATTCCCCCAAAAAAAGAATTTAAATATTTATTTTTGAAAAAATATTTCAAATTATGAAATATTTTTATGTTAGAAACTATTTTCCTAAAAAAATATTTTTTATTGTCTAACTAAAAATAAAAGATATTTTTTAAACATATTTTTTCATTTACTAACCAAATAATAGAAAATATTTTCTACTCACCAACCAAACATAAGAAAATGAATTAGAAATCAACTTATTTTTGAGAAAAAACATTTTCCATTTCCTCCGTAACAAACACACCCTTTATGTTTGTGCAATTATCTCCTGGCTAGTTTTGTGAATATAAATCCATATATGCCTGAAAATGTACGAAAAATAGTAATAATCGTGTTTCTAAATGTGAACTAAATGCTAATCACTGATTGTTTTTTTTTTCCTTTTCTTTAGCTTTCCCATTTTCTATTAAGAAGTTGAAATAAACTAATAGAGGGTCATTGATATTTTTTGAAAAAATCCATTCATTTTTGTCGTGATTACACTTCGACTCGTTTACTTTTTTTAAAAACAAAAATTAAATCTGACATGTTTCATATTTAAGTAGTAATACTTAATTGTATAATTAATTTTAATTATTTAAAAATTTTATTTTTTGTGGTGTTTGCACGTATCACCTCTCCTATTTATTTATTTATCCATCTAAAAAAATGTTTATTTAACTTTCTTTAAAATAATAATATATGTTTAACCATACACTCTAAGGTCCGGAGATATTTCACTTTCTGCAAATTTCACTTATAAAACTGGTATTATTATTATTATTTAATCATGTAAATATATTTGTATAGCCAAAAACGAGACATAACATTATATTATAATTAACAAACAAACAAATCTATGTAATTACAACATTATTGTAATGGATTGTAAAATACAGTAATAATACGATTTTTTCTTTTAATTTTTTATTTGGTATTGGTTATTTGCATTAAAGTTCATTTCACATGCCCCATTGGAGAGAAAATACTCTCTTTATATTCAAAATTTAAACTTCTGATTAATTAAGGTAAGAGGAACCATCCATGGAAGACCAAAATGATTGAGGCAGGCATAACCTGTCCACTACCATTGGCGCATCAATTCTCTTATTTCTTTGTCTCTCTCCTCTGCTACTAAAGGAACGGACAAACAAACATAACAGAGAATTCTCATATTATCCACACAATTATTTATATTAAGAAAAAAAAAAGGTTTCTTCTATATCTCACATGTATTTAGTTTCTTGGAATTTTTTCCCCCAAAAAGAATAAGATGTAACCCAATAAAATAGGTAAACATAAATTGTACGCGCAAAAATTGTTCTCTATAACGGCCTAATTCAAATCCTATATATATTGGTGTCTTGTCTGGCATATCCTTTTTGTTTCATAAACGTTTTATTTGCAGGAGAAAGACATTTTTGTTTCTTTTCTATTCTTAAATATGCAAATCAAGAGATCTTTCTCTATGAATTCTCGCACTGGAAGAGATCTGCAGAGATATAATCATGGTTGCCGTCAAGTTGTTGGGTGTGTTTTCTCTTTTTCTTTCTAATCTTTATTTTCCTTTTTTAATTGTATTGTATTTAATAATGTGAAATCTGTCATATAGAGATTGATTGACCTTGTAATTGATGTTGCAGATGCATTCCATACAGATGCAAAAAAAGGGATCCATCATCATGTGTTCCGGGTACCCCTATTGATGATATGGAATTTTTATTGATTAGCTCACAGAAGAATCCAAGAATGATGTTCCCTAAGGTACACATATCTTTATACAATTACAATTTCAATTTGTGGGGAATCGGTGGCAGAGCCAACATTGTGATTTTTGTATCAAGAGTGTTCAGCTATTGATATATATCAAAATATTTATATTTTAACCTATATATTCAAAAAAGTTTTTCGACGAAAGCTTCGCCCTGTGGGGACTATGTGTGTCATTGACCAACTAAAATGCAGGGTGGTTGGGAAATTGATGAATCATTGGAAGAGGCAGCTTCAAGAGAGACCTTTGAAGAAGCTGGAGTTATTGGGGAGGTTGAGGTTCAGGTTCGTATTAGCTGTGAAATTCGTGATCTTAAATATTGTCAAATTATTTTTAATTATAGTAAGATGATTTGCAGGAATATTTAGGTACCTGGAGTTTCAAAAGCAAAAGCCTAGGCACATTTCATGAGGGGCACATGTTTCCTCTGCGTGTCACAGAGGAACTAGACGATTGGCCTGAGAAGAGCGTCCGTCGACGTTTATGGGTATGTGTGTTGTGAATCAATAATACAGCTGAAAATGGGCTCGGATGTATTTGATTTTCAATATTGCAGGTAAAGTTTAGTGAAGCCAAGGAAGTATGTTGGCATCCCTGGATGAAAGAAGCATTGGATGTCTTTGCTACTAAGGTGTCAAAGAAAAAAGAAGGGACGCAGCTATACCATTTGAAGGAGAATACTGTAGTTTGTTGTAGTTAACCCAATCTTAATGCTAGCAATCATTCTTCAATTATCAAGATGCCGCATTCTCTTTCCCAGCAGTGGAATCCCACAGTCAAACATTGAGTTCAGATGGACTAAATGGCTTCATCTTAGTGAGTAGTCGGTCAATGATGATCACTACTCCGAAGAACTGAGAATGACCGTCAAATCCAATGAACACAAAAAGAAGAATCATTGTATAATTAGCAATCAAAGAAAACATGCAAGAGTGAGTTTTGAAGCTTGAAGCCTGGAATCAAGAATCTCCAAGGAACCTTAATTTACATGAAATGCAGAGAACCAATCTTTGGTTGCAAGTATTTAGAAGCAGTGGAGAGGAGAAGGGAAGCCTAAGAAGTCTGTTTGATAGAATTATTAAATTGGATAACAAGCAGTTAATCTAGCTACTGAAGAAAGAGGTGAAACATTGAGAGAACTAGAGGACATGGGTTCATTTAGGTGTTAAGAGAATTGTAGAATATATGTACAAATTTTTTCCGACTTTGTATTCAATTCATTCATTTTTTCACAGCTTCTCTTCCTGTTTCATTTAATTAAATCAATTGATGAGCAATAGGAATTATTGAACTAGTCGTTTGAATCCCCTTCGAGAGATAAAATCACAAGCTGTTAGCATAAACTTATTCGTTGAATGTGCAATTATGGAAGTACTCTTAGTAATGCCTCCTGTTTTTAGCTTAACCTAGGCTTTTTCTAAAGAGAAAACTACACAAATTTGACCAAATGTGAAATTATTTAATAAATAGATTCAAGCCAGATTATTTACCCTTAATGGATCCATGTCCAACTATTTACCCTTTTACCCCAATTCTCTTTTTTTATTTCGCCCAGGACGTCAACAAGATGTTAGCATGATTGCTATGAATTAATTCTTTGTGATACTCTGCCGGTATAATGATAAACCTATTGGTATCATATAGGATTATGTTTTTTGTTAAAGAAATAAATAGCAAACAATTAAAAGAAAATTATTAAACTCTAAATTAGTAGAAAATATATTATTTGTAATACTCTGTTGATTTATCGATACCATATCAGTATCATATAGGACTAAACTTAATTCTCTATGATACTCTATCAGTATACTGATAACTTATCGGTATGTTTTGGGCTCTTTTTTAAGAATAAAAAAATTAAGAGAAAATTATTAAAGTCACAAACTTATTTGATAAACTCCGAATTAATAGAAAATATATTCTTGTGATACTTGTAATTGTATGATACTTATTAAAATATAAATTTTATACTATGATTCAAATTATATTAAATTCAAAAATATATTAGTCCAAAATAAATATTGTGGATCAATATAATTGGGTTTATTAATTAAGTCTAATAAAATATGGATTTAATTAAAAGCCCAAACTCATTTATTTGAGCTACAAAAGATGACTCACTTTATTGGGCTCCATATCCCTTCATCCAAGAGGCCCACTTGATGCCACGAGTCAAACGACGTGGCATGCCAAGTCAAACAATGAAGCTAATAGAATCATGTCATGTGTCAAAATGACAGGCTCATTTCATTAAAGCTCAATACACCATGTCACTTAAATTTGATTGGACGGGAGAAAGCCTGATTCTATCATGACTCCTCTATTCTACAACTATATATAGGGTCTTTATAATTCAGAATACACAACAAGAATTCTAACAAAAAGCTAGAGAGAGCTCGTGGATCAAATGCCATAACTTCTCTACAAATTCAAGAATTCAAATATTCAAGCTTTCAAGTTCAAAAACAAGCTTAAAAACTCTTGAACTCAAGATCAAGAACAAGAAACAAGATCAAAATCAAGATTCAAGATCAAAATTCATGATCGGATCCAAGAACAGACTTCAAATTCAAGATCAAGCTCAAGATCCCTTGAATTTACACTTGAAAGGGCGAATCAGAGGATTCATAGAGATTGTAATACTCACATTATTGAAATTCAAGTACTACAAATTATTGCGATATTTTTATTCTTGATTATTATTTTCTCAACACGAATTTTATCGTCTACAAATTCTGGCATGCCCAATGGGATCAAATCTGTCCTTCATCTCTTCTCTCATAAATCTGAAGCTATAAAATTGTGAGTATTTCAAGTCTCGCCTTAGAATTTCATCAAGTCTACACTTCGGGAAGCCTTGAAGCAGGGGCATTTGTAGACATTGAAATTTTGTAGGACTCTACTAAATTAGTCTTATTTCAGTCAAGTTTCTTGGAGGCTACTCAACCTTAAACCCTAATTTGTGCCTATATAAAGGGTAGTAGATTCCCTTGATAAAATATCTCAAATATCCCATAAATATTGGGGAGATTTACCAAGAGATCAAATATATGGGTCAAAGAGGTCAAAATCATCCTACGTTCGAGAAATACACCACTAATAACCCTCGAATCACGGAGAAATCTTATGAGAGAAGAATCAAGGGAGATCCAGATTTGTACCCATATGCTTATGAATAAAATTATGTTTCTTCATATTTTATTTGTGATGGTAAGTTATTTTTGATGACATTAAAATTTGTTGCAAATAAACTAGCATGCCCAGTGGGACCGTCTCTACCTCTCATCTCAACTTTTCAAGCACCAAATAATGCTGAAATGGCTTCTAAGAAGATTTCCAATCAACTTCCTCTAAGGTTGTTGTCCAAGTTCTTTGCTGAAGTAGAGGAATCCTTGGTGTTACTTTTGAAAGTGTCGGAGTTGTCACAAGAAGCAAAGCTACTATACTGGGACAACAAACACTGCAAGGGTTGTCCACACCAACTCCTAATTTTGAAAATTTCAACCTTAAAGGGAGTGAGGTTCTCTATAAATGCTTCTGAAGAAAGAACCAGTGTTGCTGAAAAGATCGAGCAGACTTTGGCTCTGCTTGAGATCTCTGGTTCCAAGAGCTCTACCACAAATGACTCATCCGATGAGTCTTCTCCATGTGCGTCGCGTAATGTGAGACCTATGAAGATCAACTTCCATGATAATTCATGCTACTCTTCTGTGCCTTCAATGATCATGCAAGCGATAACAACTAATGCTTCATCCACAGAGTAACAACTTGCAAAATTAGTGAAGATGATTGAAGCATTGACTAGGCATGTGCAACACCAAGACTCTCGCATAGATAAGTTGATGGATAAGGTGGATGGTTTACTAGATAGAGAATCTAGCCATGCACATGGGAAAGGTATTGAGATTCAAGAGGCTGAAAACCCTGTGAAGCAAGCACCGACTATCAAAAAGTTGTCAGTTTCTGCCGAAGGAACGATCCCACTTGATTAATTGAAGGAGTTCATCGAAGAGACCATTAAAGAGAAGTATGAAATTTCCACAAGGTCTTCCCATATATATGTTAATCCTTACACTGCAAGGATTGATAGCCTCTGAATACCTGCCGATTATCGAACCCCAAATTTCAGCAATTCGAAGGCAAAGGAAATCTAAAGCAGCATGTTGCACACTTTGTGGAGACATGGAATAATGCTGGGACCTATGGAGACCATCTCATCAAACAATTTGTTTTTTCCTTGAAAGGAAATGCCTTTGATTGGTACACGAACCTTGGGCTTAATTCCATTAACAGTTGGGAGCAACTGGAGCATGAGTTTCTTAATCGTTTCTATAGCACAAGGTGCACAGTGAGCGTGGTAGAACTCACAAATACTCGCCAAAGAAAGGATGATCTTGTCATCGACTTCTTAAATCAATGAAGAAATGCCAGCCTTAATTGCAAAGACAAATTTAGTGATGCTCTCCTATAGAAATGTTTATCCAAGGGATGCACTAGGGGCTTCTGTATATCCTACAAGGGATCAAACCTAAGTCTTTTGAAGATCTAGCAACTCGTGCTCATGATATAGAGTTGAGCATATCTTCTGCCGGAAAAGATGGCCAACTTGTTCACGATCCTTGCAAAGGAAAGGACAAACAGGAACCCAAGAAATGGGGCAAATTTGTGCCCAAGAATGACAACAAATAATCTATGAATGTCAATGTCTCACCTGCGAAGTTTACTACGAAGGAGAGTAGGAAGAAAAGTGTAAAGATGACTTTTCAAGAGCGTCCAAACTGAAAGCTAACCTTGAGAGAGATGCAAGAAAAGGAATACCCTTTTCTAGATTCTGATGTTCCTAAAAATTTTTAGGAGTTGGTTGAGCTAAAGCTCATTGAGTTACCAGATATGAAATGACCCGATGAAGATAGAAAGACTGATAACCCAAATTACTGCAAGTATCATAGACTTCTAAGCCACCCTCTTGAAAAGTGTTTTGTCTTTAAGGACAAGGTTATGCAATTGGTTAATGAAAAGAAGATTGTCCTTGATGATGGAATGGCAAGATCTAATCAAATCTCTGTCGTGTTTGGCTCACTTCACCTAGTCCAAATATGTCCACCTTAAGAAGAAGAAGGGCCAATAGAGTAAGAAAAATCCCAAATCGATACGGATGATGATGAAGGTTGGATTCTCGTGACCAGACGGAGACGCAACAAGACAAGTCCACAGAAAAGATCACTTGAACAGCCAATCAGACAAAGTGTAGTGAAGAGATCAAAGAAGCAGAAATCCATCAGGTGTCCAAAGGGACCAAAACTTGAAAGGCACCACCACCAGAAAATACAACGTCCTGTGACTTTTAGGGAATTCTTACCAAGTTTTTTAGAGGCCGCTCAAGACGATGTTGAGGCATCATGTTTAAGTGCTGACAAGGGAGAAACGACGAATGAAGATCCATCGAAGGTATCTCCTGCTAACAAAGAAGAAACGATGAGTGAAATTCCATCAAAAACATATCTGTCATCTTCTGAAAAGTCTGTGGAACCTCCTTTTCAAGAAGTACATACATATGACATAAAGATCACATTTACTGATGATGATCTTTTATTTGGCAAAACTCTACACAATCGTCCTTTGTATATGGTAGGTCACGTGCTAGAGAAGAAGATAAATGGAATTTTGATAGACGAAGGGTCTAGTGTCAACATTCTACCCATTTACACGTTGAAAGAGCTTGGCATCACAACTGAAGAGCTCAGCGAAAGTCATTTGTTGATACAAGGGTTCAATCAAGGGGCAGAGGTCTATAGGCTCGATTAAGCTAGAAATTCATATGGATGACTTGCGAACAAGTGCATAGATGCATGTGATTGATGCAAAGACTTCATATAGTATTGCTTGGAAGGCTTTGGATGTATGAGAACAAAATTGTCTCATCTTCTTACTATCAATGTTTGAAGTACCTCAAAGACGGAATAGAAAGGAAGATAGTATTTGACAATAATCAGCCAATGTGGCTATTGAAAGGGCTAAAGTTAACATTGGGGAGCCTAGTACTTGTCCTGATAAGGGAAGACTATACCCTCGAAAATTAAACCAACATCTACACTCTGTTATGTCCCAAAGGTGAAGAAAGAGGAGGGTCAGTTATCTGACGTACGAGGGAATGTGGTAGGGTTGTTGACTCTTCCTATCAAATGGATCGATGCAATAAGCTTGTCTTCAAAGTTGTTGGGAAATTTTGTGGCTCAAAATCCACCACAAGATACATCTTCCCTACAAAACATACAGAAGTCTTTGATCCAAATGCTTACAAGTTAATTGTAAATGCTGGGTACAACCCTGATGAGCCGTCTAGGCTAAGGAAGCTCCTATTAGAGGGCATAACCAAGCAAGCACGTGAAGGTTTGGGTTATAGCCAACCACCACTAGTGCACATCTCCATAAGAAAGGCAAACATTAACTATATTATTATATAAGATGAGTATGTTTCTTCTAATAAACGGCCTTCTGTCTTTGATCAACTTGGAAAATCAGTAGCAAAAACTTCTGTGTTCGAGAGGTTAGGCCCATTAAAGAAGAAGAATAACAAGCATCGGAGAGAGGTTAGGCCCATTAAAGAAGAAGAATAACAAGTATTGAAGAAGTTACCTAAGAGTAACGATGCATCCTTCATCTATGATCCAAAAAGAAGAGTAACGACGCTTCCTTCATCTATGATCCAAAAAGAAGAGTAACAATGCTTCCTTCATCTATGATCCAAAAGGATTTTGAAAGCATAGTTCCTTCTAGGATGAAGGAGTGGAACTCGTAGTTTCATATAAAGAGGTACTAAAAGTTAAGGCGCATACTGTCGTTTACACCAAAGAGCACGAGAAAGATGAAGAAAGTGTAGGCTCCTCATGTCATGTTACAACTCAGATAGAGAACGATGCCTCATGCCAATGGAAAATTGACGAAAATTTGGGAGGTATTGTTTGGTGCAATCATATATCCATCAATAACAATGATCCACAGGAAGAGGAGGATGTTGGAGATGCTCCACCAGAATTTGAAGGAGTGAAGGCCACGATTGATCCTTAAAGGAAGTTAACCTTAGCACGGATGAAGGCTCGAGGCCAACTTACTTGAGTGCTTTCCTAAGAGCTGATGAAGAAATGGCTTGTATGAACATACTCAGAGAATATAGGGATGCCTTCGCATGGAGCTATAAAGAAATGCCTGGTTTGAATCCTAAAATAGTAGTCCATCAATTCGCTGTCAAGCACGACACTTGTCTTATCAAGCACGCTCAAAGGCGTTTTAGGCTAGACTTGGTTCCATTAATCAAGAAAGAAGTTAACAAACTCAGTGAGGCAGACTTCATTCGAGAAGTTAAATACCCCACGTGGATTACAAGCATTGTCCCCGTGAGGAAGAAGAATGGCCAAATTCAGGTTTGTGTCGACTTCAGAGATCTCAACAATGCATACCCTAAAGATGAATTCCCGCTGCCTATTCCAAAGCTAATGATTGATGCTACAACTAGTTATGAGGCAATGTCATTCATAGGTGATTCTTCTGGCTATAGTCATATTCACATGTCACCAAAGGATGAAAAACTCACGGCGTTTCGTACACCTAAAGACATTTATTGTTATAAGGTGATGCCCTTTGGTTTGAAGAATGTTGGTGCCATATATCAAAGGGCTATGCAAAAATATGTTTGATGATTTACTCCATAAATATGTTGAGTGTTATGTTGATAACTTGGTGGTGAAGTCGAAGAGAAGGAATAACCATTTGAAAGACTTGAGGATGGTGTATGAGTTGCTTCGAAGATATCAATTGAGGATGAATCCACTAAAGTATGCCTTTAAGGTTTCTTTTGTAAAGTTTCTTGGCTTCATTGTGCGACATCGAGGAATCGAGATTGATCAAGCCAAATTTGATGTAATTTCGAAGATGCTCGAACCCCAAAACATTCATGAGTTGCAAAGTCCCCAAAGGAAATTAGCCTATTTGAGGAGGTTCATCTCAAATCTAGCTGGAAGATATCAATCATTCAATCATCTTATGAAGAAAAGTGTCCCTTTCAAGTGGAATCAAACATGTAGCAAAGCCTTTGAAAGTATAAAAGCATATCTGGAGAAACCTCCAGTCTTAGCAGCTCCTATACTTGGAAAGCCACTAATACTTTACATTGCGGCACAAGAAAGGTTCGTGGGAGCCTTACTAACTCAAGAAAATACTGAAGGCAAAGAAAATACCCTTTATTACTTGAGTAGAACGATGACACCAAATGAGTTGAATTATTCGTCAATCAAGAAGTTATGTTTGGTGTTGGTCTTTTCGATTCAAAAGATGAAGCACTATTTTTAAGCTCATACTGTCCGTCTTGTTTCTAGAGAAAATCTCATTAAATTTGTTATATCAAAACCAGTACTTGGTGACCAACTAGCAAGGTAGTGCCTTCAATTCCAACAATTTGAGATTGCGTACATCCCTCAAAAAGCTGTGAAGGGACAAGCATTAGCGGACTTCTTGGCGGACAATCCTATACTAGATAATTGGGATTTGACTGATGAACTTCCTGACGAAGATGCAATGACCATCGAAATCCAACCTCCTTGAAAAATGTACTTTGATGGGGCTGCGCATCATGGTGGAGCTAGTGCAGGAGTAGTATTCGTCACTTCATAAGGAGAATCCTACCATTCTCCTTTACATTGAAACAGCATTGTTCCAACAATGTTGAGGCATATCAAGCACTAATACTTGGGCTTGAAATGGCCGATGACATGAAGCAATTGCAGTTACAAGTTTTTGGTGATTCTCAGCTGGTGATTCGACAACTCTTGGGAACCTATGAGTTCAAGAAGCCTGAATTGTGCCCATATCACTGTTACACTCAAACGTTGCTAGGATGGCTTGGAGATGTAACTCTCCAACATGTACCAAGAAAGGAAAATAAAACGACCAATGCCTTAGCTGCTCTAGCCTCAACTCTGACTCTTCCTGATCGGACACAAGTTACTATCTACCAAAAAAAAGTAGTACCACCGATGGACGAAGATGAACATATGGAGAATGAGCTTGAGCATGTTGTCGCAGTTTCTGAAGCCAATAAAGAGGACAGGCGACAAGCCATCATCGATTATTTATGTTATGTGATATTTTCAGAAGATGCTAAAAGAAGGACTGACATTCGTCGTTGGACACCTCATTTTCTCTACTACAAGGTCACATTGTATAGGAAATCATTTGAGGGGATGCTCTTGCGATGCTTGGGGGAGAAAAAAGCGACTCAAGTTTTGCAAGAGGCACATTCAGGAGTATGTGGATCATATCAGTTTGGACCAAAGCTCCATTTTCACATAAAAAGAATGGGGTATTATTGGCTAACCATGGTAAAAGATTGATTGGATTATGCTCGAAGGTGCAAAGCTTGTCAATTCCATGCAAACTTCATACATCAACCGCTTGAAGTTTTCCAACCGATTATTGTATCTTGACCATTTGACGCTTGGGGATTGGATGTTGTTGAACCACTACCAAAATCATCCGGTGGACACTCATACATCTTAGCTGCGACAGATTACTTTTCAAAATGGGTTGTAGTTATAGCTCTTAAAGAAGTCAAGAAGGAGAACGTTAAAAAATTCATTCGCGTAAACATTTTTTTACCGGTTCAGCATTCCACGATACACAATCACAGATAATGGCAAGCCATTTGATAACAAGTTGATAAATAAGATATACAATCTCTTTGCTTCAAGCAGCGAATCTTCCATGTACCATGTTGCCGGCAATGGTATGGTCGAAGCATTCAATAAAACTCTATGCAATCTTATGAAGAAAGTGGTTTCTAAGTCCAAATGAGACTGGCACGAAAGAATGGAAGAAGCCTTGTGGGCATATAGGACGACATATCACACACCGACTCAAACAGATCCATATTCGCTTGCTTTTGGAGTTGAAGTTGTCCTGCCACTCGAGCGTCAAATACTATCTTTGAGACTGACTATCCAAGAAGGGCTCATTAAGGAAGAAAATGCTTGACTATATCTCGCCAAGTTCGAAGCCCTTGATGAAAAGAGGTTAGAAGCCCAACAAAATCTTGAATGCTATCAAGCTCGTTTGTCTCGTGCCTTCAATAAAAAGGTTTGCATGGTTATTTTCAAGTTGGAGACCAAGTTCTTATAGTAAGAAGGCTCATTATCACTTCACATAAGTCCGAGGGGAAATTCACCTCGAAGTGGAATGGACTATATGTAGTACAAGAAGTATACTCAAATGGTGCTTACAAGCTTGTCGATACAGATGGCATGAGGATCGGTCCTATAAATGCAAAATTTCTTAAGAAGTACAACCCTTGAGGAAAATTAGGGTCCTTGAAATTTGAGTATAAAAGTGTGTGACACTCCTGGTCCGCAAGAGTATAAACTGTGTACGATGTCCTAAAAAATACACTCCCCCCAAAACTACATTGTGACTTGATCCTCTTCATTGAGGCACGTAGGCGTTTGGAATTATATTCTGAGTTCAGTTGCATGAGTGTTAAAAAACTATATGTCCCTTACTTGATTTCTTTTGGGGGCAAAACCCTATGGAACCTGAGTTTCTTTGATGGCATGCTTGAGGTCTTCAGATTTAATCAAGTTTGCAGGTTGAAGTTTTCATATTCCCTAAGTCTCTAAGCTAAAGTCCCCAAAGTTTGCAAGTTGGTTCCTAAATTAAGCAAGTATGCAAGTGACGATCCTCAAGTTCTCAAGTTTTGTGTTGATGTTCTTTAAATTTATTCATTTCATAAGTTAAAGCATTAAGTTGCATAAAATTTGCGAAGGCGAATGCACAAACTTCAAAAGAGAAGAGATTTTTATTTTTTTCATTCTTACTAGTTTGCCAAACGTGAATTAAGTCTGACTTATTAAGGCTTGCAGCAAAAAAAAACATGTGAAGAAGTTCAAGTTATAACCACAAATGCAAGATATGAGATAAAAAAAATAGAGAAATTCTATTGCTATAAAATTGTCTAACATATCAATCTAAATCTTGAGAAAATAAAGAAAAGAAGTAAGAAAAAAGAGATCTTAATCTAAGCATAATTTGTAGTTGATCATATCTTGACGACTAGCCTCTAAGCCCTCTATCCTATGCTCCAAGCGAGTGAATCGTCGATCGTCAAGAAATCCATGTTTTCATAAAAGGATAGTTCGTTCTTAGCAACTAAGATCTTGGCTTGAACCTCCTCAATCTCCTTCTTGGCAGCACCTATAGTAGCCTCAAGTTCCTCTCGCTCCGCCTACAAAGTTGTTAACTTCTTCTTGACCTGCTTGAGTGACTTCCTTTTAGAAAAAGCAAGTTTAGCCTTCTCTTCCCCCTCTATTCTAAGTAACTCAAGACCCTCCTTGGCCTTAGAAAGCAACTCCAGCTTCTTGTCCTCATGCACCCTATCTACAAAATTGGAGTGTTCTTGATCATAGGAGGCAGCAAGCTCAAAAAAAGAATTCACCAAATGCTTCAATGATGACAGATCTATGAGATGCGTCTCACTCCTCTCTTGGAGAATCTCATAAATATCCTCTTTTGTAAGATGAAATTGAGTCTAGAGAAGTTCCAGAAAGTTTGCTACAAATCTCTTCCCAAAGTGCCAAGATATACTTCTTTTTGTGAGTCAAAACTATTGACACCCAATTTTAATCGACCTATAGCACATTTTAGAGTGTCATTTAATTAAAATAAGTATTTTTATTTATATTCAATTTAATTCAAATATTTGTGTATTTCTAACATTCTTTACTATTATTTTATTTTTGATGTTATATAAATTTTCTTTCATATAATTTGTACTTATGTAATTATGTAATATTTTCATAATTATCAAAAGATTATATTCTTGTTTATTTTTACAAATTATTTTTGAAATTAAATAGTTCATAATTGAGCTAATTATTTTACTTAGTCAATTCTAAAAAAGTTCATTAATTGATCTATTTTAATTAATCATGTATTTAAATTTTACCCGTAATTTTTTTGACCCCGCATGTCCCCTCCATTTTCTTTTTCCCTTTTACTTTATCCTTTTTCCACACTACCTATACTCATCTCATTTCTTTTCTTTTTTTTATATACCCACCAACTTTCTCCTTTCTCCGGCCCTTTTTTTTTCCTCCTCCTTTATACATAGACATGCTCCAACCCCTTTTTCTTTTCTAATTGTTCTTTCTTTTTCCCTACCCAGTTTTTATTCTTTAAAAAAAATAAATACATTTCCCACCACCACGAAGCACAACCCCTAACGTCAGAAATAAAAAATAACTAACACCTGCGACGAGCTCTAAGCTCCAACTGGATCTGGTCGTCTCTTTTGAGGTATGTATCTCTTTCATTTTCACTCTTTTGCTTTGCTCACAGTACTTTTGATTCTTTATTTAAGTGAATTTATTATTTTATTGCTTTCTAGATGTGTATATATGTTTTATATATTACTACTTTAATCTATTGTGTTTCGTTCTTGTTTGTGGTGTCTAAGGTATTACTGCTTTTGATTATTGATTTGTTCTTCAACACTGTTGCTTATGAGGTTAGACTTTATTTGATATTTTGTGATTTATTTAGAGTGAAGAGCTAATAAAATATTAGTAGGTGAGGTATTGAAATTTGAAGAATATTAGTGAATAAAATATTGTATGTGTATTAATAAAGTTGTCGAGACCATGGAAAATGCTGCATATTTTATTTCTAGATGTTGAATGTTGAGGCATAGTTTCTCTGTTGACTAGCTTTTTATATCATTCCCTCCGTAGTCTCCCTTCTTAGGAGTTAATTTTACTTGGATCACTGGAACATCCCCCCTTAATTCATAATTGTCCAGTGGGTTTTATTTATTGTTGAAAAATGAGATGGATGGAGCTCTTTTCGTTGTGAGTGTTACTTAGAAAATACTCAATGTTGATATGCAATTAGAAGAGATCATAAATTTTAAGTGTTATTAACATATCGTTCTCTCATAAACTTGACTGAGGAAAAATCTATCCGTCGGATTTCGAGACCTCCAAATTCAAAAAGACAAAAAAAAATTAGTTTATATTCATATTTGTTACATTTTGGGATTTAAGTTTCCTAGTTCAAGTTCATTATTTGTTAGATTTGGCCAATGACGAGTCTATCCGTCGGATTTTGAAGTCTTCTCATTTAAAAAGACAGAAAAATTAGTTTAGAATAATATTTGTTATATTTTCAAATTCAAAAAAAAATTAAAAATTGATATTCATTACATGTTAAAATTAGAAGAAGTTTTACTGCAAAAAATTCATGTATATATTACTTACTAAAATTGATGCTGAAAATAGAATAAGTTTTGTGTTTAATTGATAAATTGTTACTTTTGATTGCTTTGTTTTGTTATCCCCTTTAGAAATATTATTTTATTGTTTATATTGGATTGTGTGTATAGTGTCCCCTTCTTTCTCATGAAAAGACGAAAACTTGGACGATGTCGTGGCAAGAAACTCTTTTGAAATTTTGAAATTGAAAAAAAGAGTCGCCACCTAATGATGGGTACATTAGGATACCATTTTTAACCTACTATTAAGCGTAAGGTCACTAGAGATTAAGTAAGAGCTCAAGTTACCTCAAGAGGAAAGTGTTAGACACCCCTCGAGGTCAACAAGTGTGGGTCTCAATCGTATCTCAAGTCTTATGTGGGAGTTGCAAACAACAAATAAAGTCTCTTATTAAAAATCCTAAATTAATACTAAGTGGTGAAACAAAATAAAATTAGACAAATAATATCAAGAATGTTAAACAATTAAATAACTACCCCAAATAATTTAAAAATAAACTAGCGAGAGGAAAATTCTACTAAGCGCTTTAGTTTCCACTAAGATCAATTTACTCGGCTTTCAAATGTTATTTAGCCCGCATGGCTTATTTAAGCCTAAGGACAAAATCAAAATTTGACCTTATTAAAGCTAAAGTGTAGGTCATTTATCTTCGAGGGTTCTATATACCCCTACCCCTCCTAGGTTGATTTATTATTAATCTTAAAAGTGCACTAAAATAAAAATAAACTCTAATCATCTTCCTAAAGTGCCTAGAATCCCACCTAATGTCCAAGAGGCATTGGACGTCTATTTTTAGTGGTTCTAGACATAGAGGTAACGTAAGACTCCTAATTTAGACTCACATCAAACAAAACATGGAGAACTAACAAAACATGGAAAACTAACAAATAGCACGTAAAGTCTCAAATATCCTCGAAACAATTTATTTAACATGCTTGAAAACATAGAAAAAGTGCAAGGGTGTGTCATGCTAAGTGCATACATATCATATTTGAAAACTTAATGGAGCATGATTTAAAATAGAATAATATTCTAAAGTACTTATAACTATATATTCAAACGATGTTATCCATTAAAAGTATTCAAAATCATATGAGCAGCATTATTCACTTTAAGAGTTTAAATAAAACAAATCCTACAAACATAAATTTCTAATTACAAAACGTGCGGGAAATATTTTAAGCGTTATTTCTAAATATATTTTGAAAATATTAATTTTCTATGGTAACTACTTAAGAAAGAAAAGTTCGTTAATTCAAGTGATATTATTTTAAGACTTATGAAATAACTTACAAAAGAAATTTATTCAAAATTTGTAACTATGATTTTAAATGAAGTAACACATTGAAAAGCTTGATTAAAACATTAGCGCATGATATTCTATAGGCATAATTCCTATATGACATGAAATTATTTTGAAAATTATTAAATATCCATAAGTATGACATAATTAAAATAAATCATATGATCGGTGATTATAACAATTTAATTTTACTAGCGTCAGAATAGTATTAAATCCAAAAGATTAGATTTTCAAATTAAGAACATATTTAAAAAAAAAAAAGTTGACAACTATTTCTGCCAATATTAAAATTAAACAACCAGCATACTAAATTTAAACTATTTCTTTTAAATAAATATATAAATGTCCACAAAAGCATAATGATAAAGTTAAAAATCATAATCAAGCAAGTAAATCCTATAGGCAAGTTTTCTAACACACACAATAATAATAATGATGATTTTAAAAAAAAAAAAAACAATAGAGTAGCACATAGATTCTCCTCCCCCTTAGTCCCCGAATTTTATATTATTACAACACTGATTACAAATCAGAAATAATGCTACGAAGTAAATGAATAAATAAATATTGAGCCACGCCAACTCCCAATCCGAGTCCCATCCCAAGCGAACTCTTCAAACCAAGCTTGAAATTCTAAACATGTCCAAAAGCAAGTTATGTCATAAGAATATTTTCGAGTGAAAAGAAGAGAACCTGCAATTCATGCCTCAAAATCAACCTTATTCAATAGCAAAAGGAAAAAAATAGACGAGAGTTGAGAAGAAACATGCCACTAACTCGAAACGAAAAGAAAAATGAACTTTCCTCTTGACCAATTCTCGTCCCCGGGTTTTTGGGGCTTTCCGGTGGTTTCGAGGTGGGAGAGAGGAGAAAAGGGCGAGAGGGTCCTGGGTTTTGGGTTTCGCCGGCGAGGGAGGAGGGCGAGGGGGCTGCTGCATGGGAGAAGAGAGGGTGGTGCGGTTGTTGTTGGCGTCTAGGGGAGAAGGGAGATCGGGGTTTTCATGGCTGTCGGCGGCGGGGGTCTTTTGGGCGGCTAGATGGTGGTATTTTCCGGTGGGTTTCGACAGTGAGGGAGGAAGATCGACGGAGGGAGATGAGGCGGAGAAAGGGCTGCCGGCGATCGGCTGTCTCACTCGTCAACAGCGGTGCCGGCGGAGAAAGGGTGTGAGGCGAAGACGAGAGAGGGATAGGGTTTCGGGGTGGTTTCGCGAGAGAGAAAGGTCGATTAGGGAGTTGACGCAGCTGGTGGTCGACAGAGAGAGAGGTGCAGCGTTTTCCGGCGAGACTCGCCGGAATTTGGAGGGAAGCGGGTCGATGTTATAGAGAGTGAAAATGGAGAGTGGTGAGGGTTTTGGGGTCTTTAGATGAAAAAGGAAATAAAAAATTAAAATTATTTTGGTCCGTTGGATGAAGTGCAATGAATGGACAAGATTAAATCTTGACAAGAATGGGTTGAAAATTAAAAATTGAATCATAAATTGATTCAATTAGGCTAGAATTGAAAGATTTACAAAAGAATTTAATTAAAATTGAAATAAATTGTAAAAATATTGGTTAGATTTAGAATGAATTGGATTAAAAAAGTTACAAATTAAATAAATTGGGATAGAGTTGAATAGATTGTCACTGATTTATCCTTTTACATCTCAAGATTAAATTCTTGTGATACAAAGAATTTTGAATTATGGCCCTCCTACCAAAAAAAACAACAAAAGAACGCAAGAAAAAAAAAGGGGCAAAAAATTACATGAAAACAAAGCAAACAGGTAATTTGCAAAATCTCTAGATAACACTTCTGATAAAAATATGAGACTATTTATAGAAAAGTACGGTAAAAGTTAATTTTTGAAGGAATCAGTAGGAATGTTTGAATCCGAAAAGAATTAGGATGTAAAGTAATGGCAACGATAACTTTATATTTACTATAAATAAATTTAAAGGGTGCACATTTTTCATTATTCAAAAAAAAAATCTCCCCTTAAGTATTGGCAATAGGGGTGTTAGCTTATTATCCTAAAAGAATTAGGATATTGGCACCCTTTGAATGCTAAAAGGATTAAGCTACTGATGGCAGCAACCATGCAAAAGAAACAACAATGTTTGTGGATTAAATGCACCAATAAGGGTCAAATTCCATCCAAAGAAAAAATGCCGTGTAATTAAAAAAATAAGAAATAAATGTGTAATTTAAAGTCCATGCTTATATAAATAAAATATGAAAATTAAGATATCAAAATTAATACTTCAAATCTAGTCTTCAAAAAAAAAAAATATTTTGACGAGATTTAAAGTAGGAGGCATCTATTATCACATAAAATTTATTAAAATATAAATTTTATAATATGATTCAAATTATATTAAATTCAAAAATATATTAGTCCAAAATAAATATTGTGGATTAATGTAATTGAATTTATTAATTAAGTCCAATAAAATATGAATTTAATTAAAAGTCAAAATTTATTTATTTAGGTTACAAAAGATGTCTCACTTCATTGGCCCCATATCTCTTCATCCAAGAGGCCCACTTGATGTCACATGTCAAATGATGTGGCACGCCAAGTCAAACAAATAAGCCAATAGGATCATGTCATGTGTCAAAATGACAGGCGCATTTCATTAAAGCCAAATACGCCATGTCACGTAAATTTGCTTGGCCGGGAGAAAGCCTGATTTTATTATGACTCCTCTATTCTACAACTATATATAAGAGTCTTCATAATTCAGAATACACATTAAGAATTCTAACAAAAAGATAGAGAAAGCTCGTAAATCAAATGTCACAATTTCTCTACAAATCCAAGCCTTCAAACATTCAAGCCTTCAAGTTCAAGAACAAACTTAAAAGCTCTTGCATTCAAGACCAAGATCAAAATCAAGATTCGAGATCAAGAAACAAGATCAAAGTCAAGATTCAAGATCAAAATTCAAGATCAAAATTCAAGATTGGATTCAAGAACTGACTTCAAATTCAAGATCAAGCTTAAGAGCCTTTGAATTTACACTTGAAAAGGCGGATCAGAGGATTCGTAAAGATTGTAACACTCACATTATTGAAATCGAATACTACAAATTGTTGTAATAATTTTGTTCTTGATTATTATTTTCTCAATGCGAATTTTATCGTCTACAATACTCTATCGGTATATTGATACCAAATTTGTATCATATAGGACTGAACTTAATTCTTTGTGATACTTCATCGGTATATTGATACCCTATCGATATCATATAATTTTGGGCTCTTTTTTCAAGAAATAAAACAATTAAGAAAAAATTATTAAAGTCACAAACTTATTTATTAAACTCTAAGTTAGTAGAAAATATATTTTTTGTGATACTCTGTCGATATATTGATACCATATCAGTATCATATAGGATAGAGTTTATTCATCTAAGATATTCTGGCAGTATAGCGATACCGTATTGGTATCATATAGACTGAGCATTGATGTCGACACGACATCAACATGCGAATATTAAGTAGACAAATTAGAGGAAGAAGGGGGGGGGGGTGTTACTAATTTTAACTAATTAAGGGGGTATGAATATAAATAGTTTGTTTCAAAAGAGCATGAATTTAGTTTGTCGTTTAATTTGAGAGTGGGGACTAGGGGTTAAAAAAATTATTATTATTACTTTGGATTTAAGATAAATTTAGGAGCAGGGATGAGGGTAGGGAGTCTGAGAGAGGGGGGTAAGCGTGGGGGATGGAGTTGATTAATATTTTTCTGGGCAGGGAAGGGGGGGATGAGGAGGTAATCACGGTAGGATGGAAATGGAGGGTAGGGTGGTAAAATAATTTAACTTTTCTTTTTTGAATTTTTTTTTTAAAAAAATGTCTGGGGATTATGGGGTGGGCTTGGGGTGAAAATTATATATTTTTTTAAATGGTGATAGGGTCACTATAGTATTTTAGTCCTAAGACTACACTAATAAGTGTTGTCTAAAATATTTTTGGGTACACTTTTAAAATATAGTCTTAACTTTTAGCTTTTGATCATAATAATATAGGCAACACTTATAAAGTATTCTTATTAACAGTATAAGATATATTTTTTAAGCATCGTCATATCATTATATAATCAGCAAGAGATACTTATACATATGACTACACTTTTCAAGTATGTTATTTTTATAATTATAAAAATAAATTTATAAGTGTGGCCTTATATAATTTTCACTAAAATATTATATTCCCCTCCAACTCCTTTTACCAAAATAAACTCATAGAAATTTTTTTAGAAAAAACTTTAAAAGTCTCTAATCAGACTTTCTTCGCCTCAAGGTTTCGTCGATTGAATCAGAAAATCGCCTCAACATCTAATCAGACTTCAAGCTTTGGTCTCCTCAATTTTTTTCTCTTCAATTTCAAATTTCAACATCTAAGAAAATCAGAAACTTTTCTCCAATCTGAACAGGTACGCCTCAATCAGAAATTATTTCTTCAAAAACCCTCTTTGCCCCAAATCTGAACAGGTAATTCTTTTATGATTTCAATGTTATAATGTAAAGTAAATTGAAGAATGATTTCAAAATAATTCTTAGAATTTCTGGATCGTTTGAGATACGTAATTTCTATTTTACAATTGATGTTTTTGAGCTCCATTCATGGTTGTTCACCACCTAATATGAAAAACTCTCATAATTTTCTCATTTTCCCAGGGGTAATCATATTGAAAGGGTTTTGTTGGAATAGAGATTATCAGGTATAAATTTCAATCTTTAAAAGTCTGATTTTATTACACCAGCTGGGTTCGCTGACTTGGGTTACACATTGTGCTTATGGGTTCTGATTTTGTTGTGATTTTGATACTATTTGTGCCGATTTTCAGGTGGTAGCTGTAAATGAATAAATCTTTGTTCTTAACTTCCTCAGTTATCTGGACTGAGTGACTTGTGCAGTAGATTCTGCTATTTCCCTGTCTCTTTTATGCTAGTTTGTCTTTTTAGCACTGAAGGTGACAATGCTCTCCTTTTTCTTTTTTCCCTTCACTAAGAAACTAAACATTAGTACTTGTTTTCCTGGTATATATATTGTTAATGAGTTGTCCTGGATGCGGGTATGGACTGGAGAGGCAGTTGATGCATCTCTGAATGGACTCTATTGGATTTGCAAAGGTTTTGAATCATATTGTATCAGTTAATCACTTCTGCAGGATAACTACGAACTCCCTCAAAGTAAATTTTTCATTGATTCTTCAGTTCGTAAACCTAGCTGTTTGAATAAGTTCTCTTTATGCTGCATCCATATAACATTGTAAGGATTAATGCATGTATTGGAGAGAGTTTTAGTAAAAAAATTGATATATATATGTATGTGAGGCTGGAATGAAGGATTTTAGTTGATCATTATCTCCCTGTCGCCCTCTTTTGGAGATTTTATCGGAAAATGCTCTTGTTACTACTTCAGAAAAGGTTTGGTTAACAGTTTCTGATCTGAGTAAGGGGTTGATTCTCAAACAATAATCTTTTTCATTTTCTCGTGTCTTCTGTATAATAAATGTCTGCGTACGAAGACTAAAATTCATCTAGTTAAACGAATATGATAGATATCTTTTCAAATTTAATTGAATTACTAATTTCGCTATCTGATGGTTTCTCAACTGGAAACCTCAGAGGCAAGTTAAACTTTTATTTGAAAAGTATGTGAAGTAAGATGAGATATTTCATTTTATTTTCAGGAACAGCTGTGTATATTGAGCAATCAACTCTATATCCACAAGATGGTAAGCAGGTTAGCAATATTATTACAAGAATGCCAGTATGTACAGCCATTAAGCTATCAGTTTTATTCAAATGTTGTTACCTATTTTCATGTCCACTTGCTCTTTAATACTTGCACCACCAAATAATTCTGCATTCAGTGGAAGTATTTATTACCTGTAACATATGCATCTTACTGGCCATACGTATTGATCCCTTCAAAATTTCACCTGATAGAGTCAGTCAACTATGTGGCCATGACATTGTCTGCAACCAGCATCTATTACTTTGAACTTGTTTATTATGCTAAATAGGTGGAAAGACTTTTTATCTATAACATAATTTCCTGAGCAAAAATTTGACAAAGTAACATTTCAACCTGTAGTTGTGGTTGGTCAAGATAGCCATCCAAGATTCTCATATTTTTTCTGGGAGATTGTTTTTATGCTTTTTGCACTAAGGCATTTGGAGTTCTTTTTTATTTTTGTACTCCTTATTGGTACGAGGTTATCGGTAGGTGGGTTTGGGAATACTTGGAATTTTTCTTTTTGATGTAATATTATATCACTTATTATGTAGGCAAAAGTGGGTTAGAAAGTGTATTGTTACTGAAAGTATAGGCATCATACATCTTTCACTCATAGATGGTATAAACAATCTAAGTATTTACTTGTTCAAAAAAGAAAGTTTGCACCATTAAATGCTTCTTGTTGGCTATTTAACTTTTTGGAGCTATCAACATTTGGTGGATAAAACTTGTCTGTGGTATCTTATTTGTATTTTATTTTGCTGGTACACTATTTAAAAATATCTTTACTGCATCAAGGGATGGTGGAGTAGAGGATTTGGCTATGGACTACGGATTAGGTTGTTAGTTGCATCAGAATTTTCTGTTACTCTTGTGATATCAAGTGCGTGAAAGAGTAAATTTCAACTTACAAGAGAACACGTAAACAAGATTATTAAAATTCCTGCAATTAGTTTGGTTGAATATAAATACATACTATCTCCATAGATTGGATTTACTTTATCATTTCAAGTTGTGTTGCCTTTTCCTTTCATCCGCTCCATCTCATTAGATTTTTCAGTTTTGTACTGAGAAAAATTCTTGCAAAATATCATCATCTGCAGATTTCCTGGCATCATAATCTAATATATGTCGTTCAAGCAATTTTCTTTGCAGGATTACAGCAGGGAACTAGCATCTTCATTGTTTCCCTCTTTGAGTTCTTTCATCGAAAGCAAAGAGATCAGGTCGTTATATTCTACCAAATATATGCCGATGCTCCCGAACTGCTATAGGAGTCTAATTATAATTCCCTTCCCACATCGCTAGAAAGATAAAAAAGGAAGAAAGATCATGGTAAGTATACTTTGATTTCATCTGCTAAGTATTTTTATCTCTGGAAAAAGATCTACTTAATTTTTTACTGGTATGTGTTACTTGTCAACCTGAAGAAGTCATTTGATACTCGCACCAACATCAACATACCCAGTGGAATCCCTACCCAGTGGAATCCCACAAGTGGGGTCTGGGCTGGGCAGAATGTACGTAAACCTTACCTCATAGAAGTAGAGAGACTGTTTCCTGAAGAATTTATTTATTTGATACTCACATACATTGATACATATTCATATTTAAAGGTTGGCATGTTTAGATCAAATACATACTTCAATCGATAAAAAAGCTTTAGCTTTTTCAAACCAACCCAACCCACCCCTCGACCCATTTTTCTTCTTAAAAAATATGTATACTATTATTTTAACTATTCATGGGAGCAATATATTTAAGTTTTGAAACTTTTAGATGTGAAGCTGCAATCTTGTATCCTTGTGTATTAGCTGATTAAAGTAAGTCAATTTTTCAGCTATGCTCTTATGTGGTTGTCTAAGTCTTCACAGCTTTTACATTAATTTAGTTTTGTTTTAAAATCTTGGATTTTCATTTTCCAAAATATTCTTCTTACAAGAGAATCATCATTACTCTAGAGAAAAGGAGGAGAGTACTTCATCGGTACTGTTTATGAAGGATCTATAGTTTTTTAGCCTCAGGATATGGAAGGTGGTCAAGATTGTGACTTGTAAGTAATCTTCATAAGGCCTAGTTTATTATCTATTTAGACTTTATCAGAATTAAGTTTGTTTGCTTAGAATCTCTACAGAGTTCAATCCAAGTTCTGGCCTACACGATTCAAGTAAATACATATTAACTGAACTTCTTTTGCTAATGCTTTTTATTTATACCTGAAATCTGATAGCATTTTATTTGTTGAGGATGTTCTCTCTCTTATTTCTAGTGCGTAGGAAAATGCGAGAGATCAAATTTGAATGGTGGCCACAAGTCAATTTGACTTATTGAAGTGAATGATAAGAAGAGTTTTTGAACTATTGTTAGAGTTTAAATATATTTGATTTTGTGAAATTTATTGTTAGTATCTACATATTTAAAATACTGTCATATAAAAATTTGTAGTACAAGACATTATTATTTGAAGTTTAGTGAAAATCTATACATTTAATTATTTGTAAGCAAAATTAGTGCTTGAGATAATTTATATATTATGCACAGTGTAATTAAAATATACAAATAATTTTTAATAAGAAATTTTGGCATATAAATATTATTTTAGTCAATATTACAACACTTTAAAAGTGTAGCCATTGGAACATTAATTATGGCATGGACTATAGCAAATGATACACTTTAAAGTGTTGCTATAGAGATCTATAAATCACTACGCTTCAAAAGCGTAGCCAATAAGTACGAAAAGATCATGCTTAAAAATCTAGTTGTGTGTAGTAAAAATGTTGCTATATGAGGTGGTAGAAAGCATTGCTTTTGTACCTTATGGCCACACTTATGAAGTGTAGATGATAAGGCGACACCTAAAAAATGTGCCCTAAAGTCAAAGGTTACGCTTTTTTAGGTCACCCCTACAAAAGCGTTGTCTAAAGGCAAAATGTGTGACCTTTGATTAAAGACAACATTTTTTCATAGTTTAGGCCACACTTGGTCGGGGTGGTTAAAAGCCAAAAATTTTAGGACACATTTTTATGCCTTCAACCACCCCTGAAAAGTGTGTCCTAAACTATTAAAAAGTGTGATATTTGATCAAAGTCCACACTTTTAGACTTTAGACAATGCTTTCAAGGGGTGACCAATCCTTAGACTTTAAGCCGCTCTTTTCAAGTGTTGCTTTAGCAGCTACGCTTCAAAAGTGCTGCCCATGAGATACAAGGACCACGCTTTGCATTACCTCATACAAAAACACTTTTGTTTCGTACAACTACACTTTCAAGCGTGGTCTTTGCTTCCTTTTTGGCCACGCTTCTAAAGTGTGGCATTCTCTCTCTCTCTTCTACAACACCACTTGTGAAGTACTGTAACCTTCTCTAATGTACATGACACAATTTATAGTAAATAGATCACACCTTTAAAGTTTGGTAATACTATCTAGGCTATAAAAAATTTTTATATGCCACAATTCCTAATTGAAAAATTACCAAAATATTTTGCATATATTTACTAATCACATTATACATTATTATCCTATATATCTCAAGCACTATATTAGCAAATAAATCATTCAGATGAATAGATTTTCAATAAACTCGAAATAATGTATCAAATACTACACACTTATGAAGCAATATTTAAAAGATGTGTATTAATAATAAACACCACAAAATCAACTGTATTCTAACATCACAATAGTTCAAAAACTCTTCATCAATCACATCAATACGTCGAATTGACTTGTGGCCGCTATTCAAAATTCAATCACCCACCTTTCCCTGCACAGTAAAAATGAAATTAAAAAGAAATCATGCTCAGTGAATCTAAAACACATTTCATGAAAATTCGTAGCCTGCACTTGAGTTATGGGTACATCCATGAATGGTGAGGGAGAAAAGACTCCAACCCACTCTAGTCATGCGGACAGGACCAACGTATTTTGTTAGGGCGTTGATAAAAAATATAACCAACAACATACTCAGGCTAATAATATAATCAGAATGATCATACAACAAATTCTCGGGAACAAAAACTTAGAAAGAATTACACATGATGACGAAACTTATACCCATTACTATTACGATAGAGACTCTCGTAGTAATGCATAGTTAAGCAATCTGATTTAGTCACTGATGCTAGATATATACCCTACCAAAAATGTATATGCAGTAAAATATGAAGAATTGAGCAACAGACCGAGAAACTTAAACTAAGAGAAAGGACCAGGGGAAAGAGTAGCCAAAGCCGTTGACAAACAGGACAGGGTCAGTTCAGTTGTGTTTAACAACCGAATTAAACTTTCGGTCGTTAACTTTTAACAACGGAGCTTTTAGCAACTGGATTTTTGTTGGTCATAATTAACCGACGACCGAATTAAGACTTTTAGCGATCAAATTTCCAACGTCTTTTCTCTTGTAGTGTCCCCTCCCTTGATTTATCTTCACTGAATGCATTTTTTGCAAAAATAGGTCCACTTTATGCATTTTGAATCATAGAAATTCCCCCTGAACTGAAAATTTCAGCCATCTTCATCAAAGACATCAGTCATTAGCACAATTGTTTTTATTCACTGTAATGTAAAGGCAAGGAAATTGCTCTTTAAGCAGTTCAGTACCATCCCGATTGCCCTTCCACAGCCTAACTCTCCTACCATTATCAATTATAATGCTGATATTCTTGATGAATTCTCCTCAGGAACTATCTATTTACACAATCCATTTTTGGTATTCCTACCATTCCTTACATCCAATAACTAAAATAAAACTACTCTTCTCTCTGACATTTATCAGGAATACACAAATTATGTGTACAAGGTATGAAGAAGTGCATTATGAAAGCCTACTTTACTGCTATTTAGCCAACATAACTGAAGAACTTCCAGATAACTTTATGTTTTATAGTAGCTTCAGACTTCTAATCGAGATTTCCATCTAATCTAGTCCACAATATAGAAGCAATTAAGAAATTGTTCTTTCAACCATCAGATAATGCAGTTACAGGTCAATATGCAATTACCTATAGGAGCTGGAAAAATATA
Organism: Solanum ossicruentum; assembly: GCA_025774065.1. NCBI lineage: Eukaryota > Viridiplantae > Streptophyta > Magnoliopsida > Solanales > Solanaceae > Solanum > Solanum ossicruentum. Next base: position 440 of record JAOTQR010082012.1, on the reverse strand, counting down.
GCAGCCAAAATTTTCCAAAAAGAGGAATAACACAACAATTTGATACAGAAAGAAATGTGACCAACAAAAAAAGATAAAATACCAACGGTTTAGATCAATTTCTAGAGATTAGTAATCCAACAGTTACCTTTATATCAAATTCCAACGCCGAGATACCCTCTCTGAAAATAGAAGGACATGAAATCAAGAGAGGAGCAACCGACAAGAAAAAACTCGGACACCAGTAATAATTTACTTGCTTCCAATCAACAACCAAATAAATGAAACCAAATTAAAAGATCACAGTACCTGCCTAATGGATTTTGACTATAGTTAGAATCACCAGCTCCACCAAGAAATCAGTTCACCTGGAACCTCACATAAGAATAAATGAGGAAGAACAAACTAAAGATATATAACCAAAGAAGAATAAAACTGTCACATCTAAATTACTACTGCGA
>JAOTQR010082006.1:0-39179 GCA_025774065.1 Solanum ossicruentum | reverse complement strand
ATGATCAAGAAATGCCTCTTTGAATTCTTCCCAGGTGGTTGGAGGTGCATCTATACCCTTAGATTGCTTCCAAGCTTGGTACCACAATATGGCCACACCCTTCAGCCTATATGTTGCAATTCGACAGCTTCTGTACCACCCATGTACATAACATCTAAGGTACACTGAATCTGGTCAATAAAATCTGAGAGGTCTTCATTGGGATCTGACCCAGTGAAGGATATAGGCTCCAAGTCAAGAAAATCACGTATCCTTGTGCCAGCTACCCTATTTGTACCACCTGTACCCGTAACTGGACCTTCCTGCCTTTGGCCTTGACCAGCAACTATACGAGTCAGTAATTCGACTGGATTTCTCAAGTCTTGCATAGTAGCATCAATGGGTGGTTCTGGAAGAATTCCACCACTCTTGGGTTCATCAGGAACTGGAGGGGTTGGAGATGTCTGTGATAAAGACTCCTCTCGAACATCATCTCTTTGCCTCCCCTGGCTGGGTATACCAACCACCACTTCTATTCCTTTCCCTTTACCTTTATTCTGTCTTATTTCTAGCATATTTGCTGTACAAAAGAATTTAAGAATTAGACATAATGCACCTATTACACTTGATATTATGGCAAGATCTAAAGCATAGAAAGAAAGTAATAATTCCTAAATGCCACATAGCCTCTTGCTTATAAATGTGGTGCATAACACATTGATAAATAGGATTCTACATAGCACGGCTTTGTAGACTCCCTAGGATGACCCGCTCTGATACCACTTCTATCATGCCCCAAAGTCCCGTTAGGGTGGACTGGCACCCGTTGCCGATAAGGCATTGGGAGAACCAACCTGTATCTATGCGCATTTTATCATACTATAAGGGGTTTCTACATTTTACATGCCTTTAATAAGATAATGTGATAACAAGCCCAGAAGAAATGTATGTGACTAGGCCGTTGGAGCCCCAATGTCTATAGTACGAGACATGACTTTACTTTGCTGTACATAGTCTACAAAGCCTATAAATAAAGAAAAATATCTTATAAGGGTCGGGACAGGCCCCACCTCAACAAACTATACAATAAAAACATGTAATATTTAGACATATACAAGCCTCGAAGCAACCTGGAGCTTGGTGACCGCAGCTGAATATCCTATACTCCGACTGAGGAGATCTACTAGCACCTGTAACTGCAGCATGAAATGCAGGTCCCCCGTAAGGGACTTCAGTATGGGATAATGTACTGAGTATGTAAGACAGTATATACTGTATAATAAGTAACAACTCAAATGAAACCATGCATTTGTGGAAGATCAGGGACCACCCTTAGTTATACTGTGGAATCATGTACTTTATGTTCTTTGTATCACTTTACCTTTACTGTAAACTCTGTACTGTAAAATCTATGCATAGTTGTAAACAAGTGACCAACTGATTAGTGGTAAACTGTATCAGGATCGTCCCTATGCTATGTTCTTCATGAACCCCCTCGGGCTACCACCCAAAATACTGTATCGGGATCGTCCCTATGCTAGGTTCTTCATGAACCCTCTCGGGCTACCACCTTTCAAAACTGTATACTTTATCTTTTAATTACCTTTGAGATGATTCTTTTGGTGTCTATAATATTGGAGTTGTAGGACTGTATATGTAGCATATGACATGTAGATAGTCATATAAGATAAGATGACAAATAAAAGAATACATTGGACAAACAATGAAATGCATATGAAATCGAACAACTTATGAACTTTATTTCATAACAAGAACTCATGTAACTTGGTATTCAAGCATGTATGCAGTCTTAAAGGTGACTATGTATGAAATCACATGAGTATGTACAAGAGTGGAGACGTGGTTGATAGTTATGTTGGAGTTGGTTAGTGCCTTTATGTACCCAGGAGTGATCCATGTTTCATGCCAAGTGATATGAAATCAAATAACCTTACATACCTCGTCGTCGGACCTCCTTACTATCTTAAAACAATCTTCCCTTCCTTCAAATAGTTGCATACAATATAGTAGGTGATAAAACTTGTATTAGCAGCCAATATGCACACCTTGGTATCCCAATCACATAAGAAAACAATACATGGGCAGCAAGCGGGTGCTTATAAACCCGGGCGCATTCCTTTAACCTTTCCGCCCCTAACCATATTCTATACTACACATTAGCATGCACACATCATGTACAGCCTACTTTAATGCCATAAGAGTCTTACAATAGCCCACAAAGCACAACACATCACAATTCCACGCAATCTGAAAACGGACAGCATAACGTTACGTTTCCTCGCTACCTTTCCACCTTAACAATTCCAAATCGGTTCCAACCTTAACGTGATTGTTCCATCAACATTTACACACACAAATAGATATGAACCAATTTCAGAACAGCAACAAATCAGTGATTAAGGACGTGAAGTAACAGCTTGCTTTCCAACAGTCTATAAGTTCATACAAAGCACATAATGGCGATATCATATAACAACTCACTTTTGTGGACTGTAAAAGTAGTTAACCAGCCTTTTTACACTACTATAAAACCAATTTTTGTTGCATAATCAAGTGCTAATACATAATAAAGCTAGCCAACTAGAGAAAAACCTCTTAATTAACAAGGAAAGTACACAAGAATCCTTAGTATACAATCTGTCCAGAAATTCCAGCACCAACATACTAACATATACTTCTTATTTTTCATAAGAAAACTATACTAAACACATGTGTAAGCTTACTTACCACTTACTTCAAGGTGTAAGGCTTCTCCAAGAACCCTAGGAGAGTTATTTAGCTGCTTTGCAAGGTGAAGAAAGAAGAACAATAAAGTTGCGAGAAAGCAGAAATTTTCCAAGTTAAAAGTGAATGGATATTTGCTGCTTATGACCCCTCTTTATAATACTACTTTGGCCGACCTTCTCTTGGTCTTTTGACCATCTTGCACCACATACTAATAAGCTGCTTATCCAGAAACGTTTCTATTAAACTTGGGCCAAAATAGGTCTCCAATTTGATGGACTTGGACTCCTTATTTTGCCAACTTTTCTTACTTGGTTTTGGGCCCAAAGTATCCAAGAGTTTATGATGTCTTTGGGCTTTTCTTGCTATCATCCTTGGGCTGTAAATATAGTCCATATGTGATGTTAAATCATGGCCCAACATTACTCCCTTAACACGAATTTTATTCATACTCGGACTTGGACAATTTCGACGCCGGGTCTCATCTCCGTTTAGTTAGCAATTTAAGCTAAGCAAGTAGCTGATTCTCCTACTTGCTTCCTAAGTCCTACAAGCACCTCAATTCTCTCAATTCATTTTAAGGCCATAACCTCCTTACTTCGACACAGAACATTTATTAACTCGACCATCTTAAGCGTTAGACGCACATATAACCCATTAACGTGAGATTCAAGCACTTTTGAAAATTAGCTCTAATTTGACCATTGTGCCAATATTGTAAGGTGTGGGGTTTTACATCTTCATTGGTTGAGGAGGTGAAAGCTAAGTGAGATCTTGACCCCGTTTTGTTAGAATTGAAGGCATTGGTAAAATATGGTAAGATAGAGGTTTTCTCCTAAGGAGGAGATGGTACCCTTAGATACCAAGATAGGTTATGTTTGCCTTATGTTGATGGCTTGAGAGAAAAGATTGTTTATGAGGCTCATAGTTCATCCTATTCTATTCACCCCGGTTCTACTAAGATGTATAGAGATTTGGGAGAGGTGTATAGGTGGGGAGGAATGAAGAGGGACATTGCCAAATATATTTCTGGTTGTCATAGTTGTCGACAAGTCAAAGCTGAGCACTAAAGGTTGGGTGGCCTAGCACAAGACATAGAGATTCCTACTTGGAAGTGGGAGGTGATTAATATGTATTTTGTTGTTGGGTTGCCCAAGACTAGAAAGGGTTTTCATTCCATTTGGGTTGTGGTTGATAGCATGATGAAATCGCCTCACTTTCTACTTGTTAAGACCACATATGGGGCTGAAGATTATGCTAGCTTGTACATTCATGACATGGTGAGGTTGCATGGGGTTCCTTTTTCCATCTTATTAGACCGTGGTTGTAACACCCCATATCTTATAATACTAGTACTATACAAATGAAACATGATATGATTTGGTCAACTTAGCGCCAATTTTTTAAAGTACTTGAATCTCCAATTAAAAGGCGATATGTATGTCTAACGCTGAAGAGGGTTGAGCGTAAATAAGTTTTAAGTCGAATTGAGGAAATCACATCCCTAAACAAAGTGAGAGAATTGAGGTGCTTGTAGGACTTAAGAAGAAAGAAGGTGAGGAAGTGTGTGGGTGACCCAAGTACTATAGTGCCCTTAGAGGTTGTGGCTGTTGTGGAAGACAATTTGACTTATAAGGAGGTCTTGATGGAGATATTGGGTAGACAACTGAAAAGGTTGAGGAAAAAAGATATAGCATCCATCAAGATCCTTTGGAGGAACCAACAAGTTGAAAGTGGCACGTAGGAAGTCAAAGCAGACATAAAAAAAGCAATATTTATAACTCTTCCACTCTACTCAAGCCGAAGGAAATAAATCAATTCCCATATATGATTTCAAGTCTCAAGTTTCAGTCCTCATGTTATTCTTGCATGCATTCATATTCATGGTAACAAGTTTATTGTGATATTGGAAATTTATGTGTACACTTTATGAAAATGATGTGTAAGTGCATTTTTTACATTCATGTTGGGCTGAAAGCTTCCTAAGTACATCTCTTATGCATGATTCATTGAAATTCAAGGATGAATGTTCCCAACGGGGAGACATGGAAACACCCTCATGTCACGACGCAAGCCTAAGACCTAGACGTGACATGCCGAATGAGGAACCCAAAGTGAATCCAAAAAAGACTCTTAGAATATCATTACACATCCTTGGTCGTGGAAGCAATTAAATAACAATAGAGAATGGAAATAAGGTCAAAAGGACTAAGGAAGTCTTTCATAGCAAAATCACACAAGAGTCAAGAGAGCCAAAGCTCATAACATCAATACCTAACTTATTCAATAATACCAATAAACATAGAACATAGCGGTGGCCAAGACAAGCAACGAGGCTCACCCTCAACGTCAAAAGCATACAATAAAAGAAAGAGAGTCTTTATGCATAACGTAAGATCAAAGACATTATCCCTGAAATTGAGGACTCACCGACTTTCTTTGTAGAGATAGTACTAGCCATGGGGAGGATAAGGATGATCGAGAGAAGCTTTGGTTCCTACATGGGAACATCATGTAGGCATAGAGTATGCTTTAGTCAATTTGAATGTACTAAGTATGTAGGATGCAATACAACAATGATAGGCAACATAGTTAAAATGTAATATCATAAGCAATGGATAGCATAATAACAGTATGACATGTATGAGTGACACCTGAATTAACACATGCTTATATAGGACCTATTACATATGAAGGAAGAGACAATCATCATAGACCAAGCAAACTTAGTACTTAGAATCCAAGGTAGACCACCCCTTAGAAGTGATTGAGGAATCAACCCCTCAATTTGTTGATGGACATTACCGCTCTCCATGAAGTGAATGAGTATCAACCCCTCAGTTGGTTGATGGCTTACCACCCCCATCCGAGGCGATTGAGGTATCAACCCCTCAATTGTTTATGGTCAACTCATAACACTATAGATACAGATCATGACATCATCATATAGATAGAATCCTTTCATCATCATAAAGCCACTTAACTCATATGTGAAGCATTAGGCCTTCAATAACTCAAGATATATTAACCGGACATTTTAATCAAACACTTGGTGGGTGTGCAATGCTAGTATAAAACTATGGATTTCAAAAGTGAAATCATGCAAGTAAACTTAAGGTAAATTAACCCACCAATACTAGGTAATACCATCATGCAATATACATCAGAACCTTTCATCAAATCTCAAGATAGATCCAAGATTCATAGATCAGAATAAGCTCAAATAGTAATACATTTATTAAATCCCAACATAGTTCATAGTCAAATTCATAATAAGTAAGACCCATGTGTAAATCAACTTAGAAATAAAAAAATTATGTAATTAGGGAGTTTGGGCGCAATGTGTGAAAGGACCCAAATGTTGAAACCCACACACCTTAGCTTTGGAGAATTCCTTGATGAAGATTGGAATAGAGACTTGAAGCTTAAGCGAAATCCCTAAGATCCGTAATGAGTTTTGGCAATTAGAGTTTGAGTGAAATTTTGTCTAAGGTTTTGAGAGAGCATTGGGGAATGTATTACATGATATGAAGGTGAAATATGACCATATAAAGGTACTTCCATTCTTGGGAAGATTTAGGTCCATTACCCAAAAGCGTTGGACCGAAACAGAAAACTGGCAGCAAAATAACGCATCTCAGTGACGACTCCGCATCATAGAGAGAACGCGTACCCTCACTGTAATGTGAAAATTTTTCGAGATGGATTTTAACTATGGTTGCTCCAAAATTGGGTTATACCCATTTCCCATACAATTTTTCCCCTAAACAAGAATATGAAGTCAACTTTTTGATATCACACATCGATTTTGGGATATATGAAAATTACGATTATGGGTATTTTCGATGCATATTCTTGAGCACTTTTTAGGGTCATTTCAATATCTTCCTTTTGGGAACATTCATCTCCAAATTTCAATGAAATGTATATAAGAAGAATAATCATCAACAGATTAGCCCGAACAACAATGCAGTAATGCACTTAAACATCATTTCAAAAATCTCGACGTAAGTGTCCAAATCACCATGAACTTGTCAATATAAACATCAATGCATGCAAATGACATAAAGGCTAATACATAGGACTTGAAATCACATAGGGAACTTAGAATTAGTACCTCAGGCTTGAGTAGAATGGAAAAGATAGGGATATCAATTTTGCATGTTCGCCTCGGCTTCCCATGTAGCACTTTCAACTTGTTAGTTCCTTCCATGTAGCACTTTCAATTTAGCATAGTCTGCTGCCCCATAAGTAGTGTTAACTGGTAGGAAATGAGCCGGCTTTGTCATCCTATAAACTAAAACCCAAATAGAATCAAAACCTCTTTCTAGTGTTAGGCAACCCAACCAGAAAATCCATGTTAATTTTGTCCCACATCAAAATAGGAATCTCTATATCTTGGGTTAGGCCACCCAGCCTTTGATGTTTGGCTTTGACATATTGGTAACTAGGATAAGCGGACACAAATTTGGCAATGTCTTTCTTCATATCTCTCCACACAAGCACATCCCTCAAATCTCTATACATTTTGGTAGAACCAAGGTGAATAAAATAGGAAAAATTATGAGCTTCATCAAAAATCTTCTCTTTCAAGCCATTAAGACTAGGCACACACAACCTACCTTGGTACCTAAGGGCACCATCTCCCCCTTGGGAGAAAACCTCTACCTTGCCATCACTCACCAAAGCCTTTAATTCCAATAATGAAGGATCAAGATCTTACTTTGCTTTTACCTAATCAACCAAGGAATATTTTGAACCATCAATAACCACAATACCACCATTATCAACCTATCCCCTAACCTAGAAAACCGATAAATGTCCCTAGCCACTTCCTTGCTCCAATCATCTACATGAGCTAGGCTACCTATAGACACCCTACTATAAGCATCCGCCACAAAATTAGCCTTAACTGGATGATAACACACACCCACATCATAATCTTGAAGAAGATCTAACCACCTTCTAAATCTCAGTTGAGATCTTTTTGAGTGAACACATATTAGAGGTATAAGCTATCACCTTACCATTTTGCATCAAGTAACAACCCAAACCAAAGTGGGAGGCATCACAATACACAAAAACCTTTCCAATGCTTTCGATAGAGACAAGATAGGGTCCAAAACAAGCTTATCCTTCAAGGTTTGGAAACTCCTTTCACACTCATTGGTCCAAAAATACTTAGCCTTCTTTTGGGTCAACCTAGTCATGGCAGAAGCAATAGAAGAGAACCCATTCATGAGAATCCGATAGTAACCCGCTAAGCCCAAGAAACTTCTAAAGTCCAATAGGGTCAAAGGTCTAGGCCAATTTCTAATCACCTCCATTTTCTTAGGGTCCACCTTAATACTATCCCCCGACACCACATGACCTAGGAAGGCAACCTTTTTAACCAAAATTCACACTTTTCATACTTGGCATACAATTTCTCTTCCCTCAGTTTCTCCTTCAACTCTTTTAACTCTGACAGGGCCACACGATAAGGGGGAATAGAGATGGACTGAGTATCGGGAAGGAGGTCTATACAAAAAGTCTATTTCCATTTCGGGAGGAACACCGAGAAGATCACTGGGAAAGATATCGAGGAACTCATTTACCACCCGAACAGACTCTATAGGAAGGACTTTGGACTGAACATCCCTAACCCTCATAAGATGATAGAGACACCCCTTAGAGATCAACTTTTGGGTTTTCATGCAAGAGATAAACCTACCCTTGACCACCACATCATGACTCTCCAACTCAAGGACGACTTTATTTGGGAATTGGAACTTCACCTTATAGGTTCTACAATTAATAGAGGCATAGTATGCATACAATCAGTCAATCCCGATAATAACAACAAAATCAACCATATCCAACTCAATCGATGGGTGGGTACCTTTGAGACTCCAAACTGTAAGAGTAGAGAGGGAAGGACTAAGACAACCCAAATAGGAGGTAGGCATCAATTTGCTAAGCTCAAAAGCAATGGTGGACTGACTCATCCTAGATGCCCAAGGTGTAGGAGGAGACATGATGACACATGTTTGAGGAACATGGGTGCATGCTATGGGTGTGATAAGATGGACCACAAGATAGTTCATTATCCATATGCTCAAAAAAGGAGGAGTTGGGAGTCTAAGAGGGCCCGGTATAAGGGCATGTCTGCCTCCGCTTCCCGTGTAGCACTTTTAACTTGTTGGTTTCTCTAAAGAACATTGATGGAAGCAGTATCCTTGTTCCTCAACCTCTTCACTTGTCTATCAAAAAATTCTACTGAAACCGCCTAATAAGTCAAATTGTCTTCAACATCACCCATAACATCCAATGGGACAATAGAATTAGGACCACACACACATTTTCTCGACGTAGATTCATGAAACACGATGAACCAAGTTCATTTCACTAGGTAACTCCAATTCATAGGCCAACTTACTAATCTTCCTCAATACCATATAAGGACTCACATATTTTGGACTCAGTTTACCAATTTTATCAAAATAAACCATACCCTTCATGGGTGAGACCTTCAAATAGACCCAATCACCAACTCTAAATTGAAGCTCCCATCTCCTCACAGCGGCATAGGACTTTTGATGACTTTGGGCTATTTTCAACCTTTTCTTAATAAGACTTACCTTTTCTATAGCCTCCATGAGAAGATCGGACCCAACAATGCCATTTCTCCCACTTTAAACCACCCAACCGGTGACCTACAATGCCTACTATAGAGGGCCTCAAAAGGAGTCATACCAATGCTAGAATGATAGCTATTATTACAAAAAAACTCAATTAATGGATGATTATCATCCCAACTACCCTTAAACTTTAAAACATAAGCTCTAAGAACATACTCAAGAGTTTGGATAGTTCTTTCGGCTTGGCCATCCGTTTGAGTGTGGAAGGCCATACTAAGCTTAACCTTGGTACCAAGACCTCTTTGGAAGGACCTCCAGATGTGTGATGTGAATCGAACACTACGATCTGATATGATTGACAAGGGCACCCTATGCAATCTAACCAACTTCTGAATGTACAATTTAGCATAGTCTTCGGCCCCATAAATTTTCTTAATCGGTAGGAAATGAGCTGACTTTGTCATTCTATCAACCATTACCCAAATAGAATCAAAAATTTTACTGGTCTTGGGCAACTTAATTGATCACAAAAAGTGCCCAAAAATGTGCCTCGGAAATGCTCAGAATCGTTATTTCTATATATCTCAAAATTCATACCTGATATCAAAAATCTGACTTTATATTCTTGATTAGGGGGTCACATTGAGTGGGAGATAGGCCTGACCCTGATTTAAAAGCAAACATAGCAAAATTTGGAAATCACAATAATACAATTTTCAAAGAGCATCCATGCCCATGGCGTGACACACCAATGATGCACTACAACTTAGAAATGTTTCTATCTTTCACTTAGATCCAAGGCTTTTGGGTCTTGGCCTTAGTGTCTCCATGTTTGAAAATGTCTATACTTAGCCATATTTCACTTTCATATCATTTAAGAAATTTCCCAAAATTCTCTCAAACATTTAGACAATATTTCATCCCTAATGACAAGTCCCAAAACTTCTCCGGATCTTAAGGTTCTCATTCAAACTTCAAGTACCCATTTCAAATCTTCTTTAAGAAATTCTCCAAAGATAAGGTATGTGGGTTTCTTTCATAGGTTCCTTTCACCCATGATACCCAAGCTTCTTTTTACCTAAAATTGCATGATTTAAAGTTGATTTATTCATGGGTCTTACTTATTATGAATTTCACTAAACACTATGCAGGGATTTCATGAAATTGTGACTATTTTAGCAAGTTTTAAGCTATGAATCTATGATATATTGTGAGATTTAGTGAAGAATTTTGATGTATATTTCTTGAGTATGTTACCAAGTATCTATTTATGGTTTTACATTAAATTTTCTAGCATTATTCCACTCTTGCATTGCATGGTTTTACAATAGAATTGCACACATGCCAAGTGTTTGATAAAATGTTTGGTTATGATTTCTTGAGGAATTGAAGGTCCGATGCGTGTCGTAGGAGTTTAAATACTATATGATGATGAAATAAATATATGTATATGATATTATCTTTATAGTGTCAAAAATTCACCAAGCCTCGCTCGGGAGGTTGTAGGCCCGAGTAACTATGTTGACAGTTTTTTACCTCAATCGCCTCGCTCAGGAGATGGTAAGCCCATGCAACATTGTCAATAACCATGTTTAGGGGTTGGTACCTCATCAACTATGTTGAGGGGTTTATACCTTATCAACTATATTGAAGGGTTTGTACCTCATTCACCTCTCCAAGGGTGTGGTAGGCCTTGGATATTCACTAATAATGGTCTCTCCTTACACATGTATATGTTCTATATAACTATGATTTACTTCAAGCATATTCCATGCATGCCATATTGTTATATGATACTCTTGCCTACGCTTAAGCATTTCGATTATGATACTCGCCTCTTGTTGCATTGCGTCCTACATACGTAGTACATTTAAACGTACTAACAAATACTCTATGCATACATGATGCCACCATTGTAGGAATCGGAGCCTCGCTTGAGCATCTTCCTCCACGTGGCTAATACGATGGGTGTACCATACCTACCAAATTAAAGTTCTTTGAATTAGCTTTTCAATGCACTTGGTTTAACCTTATTTAGAGGTCAGACGAAGAAGTTATGCCCGTTTTCATAGAACTCGTCTGTGTAGGGGCATATACAGGTTTTTTGCCAAATTCCATTTCATTAATGTCATTTCGTAAATTTAGTTATTTATATTGGTCTTTTGGGGATTCCTATGCTATCTTAACACTTCCTAAAGACCTAAACCCTATTCGTCAAGATCAAATCCATTCCTCCTAATTGGAATACACTCTCAAATTCTCCTAAGAGCCTCTACCAAAACCCAACTAATTCAAGGAAACTCAAGAACAAGTTGTGGATTTCAAGACCCCATTCCAATCTTCAAGTCTTTCTCAACTCAATTCCAAGAAATTCAAGGTCTATGATATGTGGGTTTCATTCATGGATTCCTTTCACCCATGAAGCCCAATCTTTCTATTTTATTAAAATTGCATGATTTCAAGTTGTATTTCTTATGGGTATATATTATTATGAAATATGATCAGAAAATATGTTGGTTTTTTTTCAAATATTGTTGATTATGTATAAATATCTACTTTGAGCTTATACTATGATGTGATCTTTGTCTATTGAGACTATACAAGATTAAAACTATGAATTCTATGAACTGTTGTGAAGCTTTGATATGATTTTCAAGTTACCTATGATGGGGTTTTACAATTATGTTGGTGGACTGATTTACATGATTTTAAGATGCATTGATTTCACTATTTCATGATCTATACTCTTGTATTTTGCATGATTTGAACAAGTCACCATATGTGCCCACCAAGTGTTTGATGAAATGCCAAGTTAAGAATTGTCAAGTTATTTACATGTTTTGTAAGTCAAGTGACTTCATGATGAATATGGGCTATCAACTATGTTATGAACTCATGAAATTATCTATGATTATGCAAGTATGAAGCTAAGCCCTTTTTCAGAAATTATAACTCTTGTGAGCCTTTTTATGTTGATGCAAGAGTAATGTTTGATGATGATCTATTCTTATATTTTGAAGTTGGGCTACCATTAGAAGTCAAGAATGTTTAAGATCTACTCATGTCATGATTCTATATTTCTCATAAGTTATTAAAATTATGATTATTCTAATTATTCTTTGAGATTAAGCTCAACACCGATTGATTGAGGGTTCGCTCTTTTTTCTTTGAACTATGTGCCACCATAGGACTATGTTATACCCTTGCAATACTAGTAGATCGACTTAGTACACTTTCACTTGAGGTTCTTCCCAAAATTGGGTCATGTTCCTGTAAGGTGAAGTTCTTAATGAAATCCTTTCCGAAATTAGGTCATGTTCTCGTAAGGAAGGTTACTTCATATGAAATTGGGTCATGTTCCTGTAAGTTTGAAGTATGGTTTACCTTGGCAAGTAGACCACCTCTTTAATGGTGAGGGGTAATCATCGGAATTTCATGTTGCAGCTTGCTTGGTCTTATTCTTTATCGTTTGAGGTCCCTTCCCACATGTATGTACTATGTTCCATGCAATTTGAATGAATTATAAGCATGTTTTACTTCAAGCAGTGATCATGCATGCATTATTATTATCATTTTATCTATTGCTTATAATTATGCATATTGATTATGATGTCTATCCTTTGTTGCATTGTATCCTACATACTTAGTACATTCAAACATAGTAATGCATACTCCATGCCTACATGATGTTACCATGTAGGGACCGAAGCTCCATTTAACTATCCTCCTCCACGTAGCCAGTTTGATATTTTAAAGATAAGCTTTGGTGAATCCTCATGTTCAGGGACACAAGCTATGCCACTCAAGGACGCATTCGTTTGGTAATTGAAATTTGACCTTACGGTTTCTACACTCAATAGAGCCATAATATGCATTCAACCAATCCATCCTATATCAAACTCAACAAGATCACAAGGCAATATTTTATGTAAGATGCAAATGGAAAAATATCTATAGGCCTTTCTAGAAACAATAGATGCACCAATACGAGTAGACAACTCATAAGACTCATATAACAATTTGGGTTTCAACATGAAACTTTTGGCAATAAGAGGGGTAACAAAAGAAAGAGTGGAACCCGGGTCTATCAATGCATACACATCGAAGTCAAAGGAAATTTCAACATAACGGTAGCAACATCGACCGCCTTATCCCTTCCTTGCCTTCCTTGATCAGCATGAGCACCTTGACCTTGAGGATGACCCTCGTTGCCCTTGCTTCGAACATAAGGGCAATCAACACGCTTATGACTAACACTTCCACACCCATAACGCGCTTTCGAATCCTTTAAGCATTTGCCATGATGATGCTTTTTGCATTTTGGGAATTTCATAAAACTCACCCCACTATTGCTACCTTGGGACCACGGGTTACACATTCCATCAATAGCAAGCCTCTTGTTTGGAGCATTGGAGGAGCCTTGGCCTTGAAATTCATGATCTTGTTGGGGCCGCTCACCCTTAGGACTTTGGAGACCACCCTCATATCAGGCCCTCTTAGACCCCCCACTCCTCCTTTTTCAAGCATATGGACAATTAACTATCTTGTGGTACATCTTATCACACCCATAGAAAGCACCCATATTACTCAAACATGTGCCCTCATGTCCCCTCCCACACATTGCGAATCGAGGATGAATCACTCCACCATTACTCCTAAGTTTGGCAAATGGATGCCTACCTCCTATTTAGGTTATCTTAGCCCTTCTCTCTCGACTCCTATCATTTGGAGTCTCATGGTTACTTATATATCGGTTGAGTTGGGCGGTCGCGACCTTAGCCAATATCCATAGAGCATTGTGAACCTCCATATTTAATATATCACCGTCCTAAGTAGCCTGAGACATATTTTGAAATGCAACGACTAGGGATTTGTACTAAACCCTAGAGGACCTAACTCTACTGCATGACATATATCATGAAGAAGTGAAACATTTCAGAAAAGGCCTTATAGCCTCTTATAGTCATGGCATGCTTCACAAACATGAATAAGACTCTAATTGACACAGTTTGTTGGATGCCGAGGACCATTAACAACGTAGTGCTCTGATACAAAGTTATCCTAGGGCTTAGATGTGACACGGAGAATGGGGAAGCCGAAGGGACCCCAAACAAGCCTCTTAACATATCATTTCATATCATTGGTCGCGGAAGCATTTGAATAACAACAAAGAGCATAAAACAAGGATGAGGAAATAAGGGAAATCATTCATAACATTAACCATCAAAAGAGTCAAAGCTCATAGTATCAATACATAACTTGTCCAACAACACCTCTATACAAAGAATTTAGCGGGGGACAAGACTAGCAATCAGGCTCACCCTCATAGTCAAAAGCATGCAGTAAAGGAAAGATAGTCTTTATACATAGCATAAGTTCAAAGACAATTTCCTCGAAATTGAGGACTCATCAACTTGATTTGTAGAGAAAGTACTAGCTACGAGGAGGATGAGGATGGTCATGAGAAGCTCCGGTACCTACATGGTAACATCATTTAGCCATAGAGTATGCATTAGTATGTTTGAATGTGCTGAGTTTGTAGGATGCAATACAACAAAAGATAGGAAACATATTTAAAATGCAGTATCATAAGCAATGGATAACATAATAACAATATGTTATGCATAAGTAATACTTGAATCAAAACATGCTTATATAAGACATATTACATGTGAAGGAAGAGACCATCATCATAGACCAAGCAAACTTAGTATGTGGAATCTAAGGTAGACCACCCCTTAGAAGTGATTGAGGAATCAACCCCTCAATTGGTTGATGGCTTAGCACCCTCATCCGAGGTGACTGAGGTATCAAGCCCTCAATTGGTTGACGGACATGACCACCCTCCGCTGGAAGTGGTTGAGGTATAAACCTCTTAATTGGTTGATGGCTTAGCATCCCCATCTAAGGCGATTGAGGTATCAACCTCTCAATTGGTTATGGTCAACTCACAACACTATAGATATGTGTTATGAAACCATCACATAAGTACCATCCATTCATCTTCATTGTCACAACCTAAGCCTAAGGCCTAGATGTGGCTGGCGAATAGGGAACCCGAAAAAACCCCAAACAAGCATTATAGCATATCATTACATATCGTTGGTATCGGAAGCAATAGAATATAACAAGAAATAACAAATTCAGACAACCGGAGCTAAGGGAACACTTCCATATCATGAACAACAAGAGTCGATAGAGTCAAAGCTTATAACATAGATACAGAGCACATCCAATAACATCTCTAATACATAGATAAGAGCGGGGGCCAAGAAAAAGCAACCAGACTCACCCTTATAGATAAAGTTAAAAATAAAGAAGAGTATCTCAATACATAATAAAAGAAACTTCGGCTAAGGTCCTCGAAGTGGAGGACTCACTAACTAGCTCGAGTAGCACCGAACTAACCTTGTGGAGGAGGAGGATGATCAACTTGTGCACCAGTTCCTACATGGTGATATCATGTAAGCAAGAGTATGCATAAGTGTGTTTGAATGTACTATGTATGTAGAGTGCAATCCAACAAGATATAGTGACATATTCGGTATACATAATTTAAGCAATTAACTAACATATAACAAGATGACATGCATGCGTTATGCTTATAGTTAAGGCATGCTTCATATATTATAATAAAAGTGTGAAAATGGACCAACTATGGTCGATTATTGCACCCTACCACCCATGGTGATTGAGGCGCAAACCCCTCAATAGGTTACAAAGGTACAAACCCCTTGATAGGTTAGAGGATTGTCACACCCTACCTCCCATGGTTCTAAGATACAAACTCCTTGATAGGTTGGATGATGGTCACATCCTACCTCCCATGGTGCCAAGGTACAAACCCCTTGAAAGGTTAGAGGATGATCACACCCTACCTCCCATGGTGATTGAAGCACACCTCTCAATTCACTATGGTCAATTTTACACTATATAGAGAAATACCATATGCATACTTTCCTTCTATCATCATCATAAAATCATATACATACTCTTCTTTCATCATTATAACATCATTCCTAACATAATACATGGATTGAGCCTTTAGTTTTGCAATAAACGATAACGGAATATTTTATCAAACGCCTGGTGGGTGTGTAGTGCTAGTGTAAAACTGTGCAATTCAAGAGTGAAATTATGCAAGAAAATCCATTGTAGAACCATCAATCAACATCTTGAAACACACTCAAGCTATATATATCAAAACCCCTTCTCAAATCTTACAATAGATCCAAGATTTATAGGTCAAAACATAGCAAAACAGGCACAGGTTCATTCATCTTTAACATAGTTCATAGACAAGTTCATACTAGTAAGCCCATTTGTAAAATTAACTTTAAATCATTAAATTAAGTAAAAAGAAGGTTAGGGCACCATGGGTTAATGGACCCAATGGTTGAAACCGACATACCTTAGCTTTGTAGAAACTCTTGATGAAGATTCAAATAGAGACTTGAATCTTGAAGGAAATCCTTAGTTCCGGATGAGGGTTTGAGACTTGAATTTAGGAGTGAAAAATGTTACTAAGTGTTTGAGTGAGTATTAGAGAATGTTTTGGATGATGTGAGGGTGAAATATAGCTATGTATTGGTATTTTAGTAAATGGGAACTCTTAGGCCCAGACTTAAAAGTCTTGGACCTAGTTGAAAAAAAACCAGTCACAAAATAACACACATGCGCATCGCAGAAGTGTCACGCTTTACTCGCTGGAAATTGCATTTGAAATTTTTTGATTATGCTGCGGTAGATCTAAAATCAAGGTTAGACCCTTTTCCCCCTAATTTTGATCCCCTGAATAAGAATATGAAGTTGGGTTTTTGATATCCCACATATAATTTGAGATACATGGAAATTACAATTCTGGCACTTCCAATGCACATTTTCGGGCACTTTTTTGGGTCATCTCAATATCTCCCCCTTGGGAACATTCATCCCTAAATCTCAAAGAGACATATATGAGATGCACAAACATGACAATTTTAGGACACATAGAGATGCAACAATGTGCTTAAACATCATTTCAAAAACTTCATCATAAGCGTAAAATCATTATGAACTTGTCAATTTATACATAAACATAGGCAATGACATGGGGCTGAACTTAAGAATTAAGATCAAATGAAGTACTTAGATCAATACCTTAGGCTTGATTGGAGTGAAAAAGGTAAAGATATCTCTTTTACATGTCCGCTTTGGCCTCCCAAGTAGCACTCCCAACTTGTTGATTCCTCCAAAGGACCTTAACGGATGCCTCCTCTTTGTTTCTTAACCTCTTCGCCTCCCTATCCAAAATCTAAACTAGAACCTCTTCATATGACAAATAATCCTCCACAATACCTATAACGTCAAGAGGCATAATGGCATTCGGATCACCCACACATTTCCTTAACGTGTACACATGAAACACCGGGTGAACCAAATCTATTTCCCCAGGCAATTCCAACTCATAAGCTACCTTGCCAA
This sequence comes from Solanum ossicruentum, assembly GCA_025774065.1. Taxonomy (NCBI): domain Eukaryota; kingdom Viridiplantae; phylum Streptophyta; class Magnoliopsida; order Solanales; family Solanaceae; genus Solanum; species Solanum ossicruentum. The sequence continues at coordinate 21,372 of JAOTQR010082006.1, read as the reverse complement.
CCTTTATCATCACCTTATAAGGGACTATATACCTTGGGCTAAACTTACCCTTCTTATAAAAATGGATCACACCCTTCATGGGTGACACTTTCAAATAAACCCAATCACCAACTTGGAATTGAAGATCCCTTCTACTCACATTGGTACAAGACATTTGGTAACTTTAGTCCATCTTCTACCTTTCTGTAATCATCCTAACCTTCTCAAGAGCCTCCATAACAACATCTTGTCCCAGAAAAGCTACCTCACCATCCTCAAACCAACCAACCAATGATCTACAATATCTCCCTTTGAGAGCCTCAAATAGATCCATACCGATGCTAGAATGATAACTATTGTTGTAGGAAAACTCAATCAACAGAAGATGATCATCCCAACTACCTTTAAGCTCCAACACACATGCTCTAAGCATATCCTCAAGGGTTTGGATAGTCCTCTAGGCTTGTCCATCCGTTTTAGGGTGGAAGGTTCTAGAAAGCTTAACTCTAGTACCAAGACCCCTTTGAAAGGACCTCCAAAAGTGTAAATTGAATTGTGCCCCACGATTCGACATGATGGACAAAGGGACCCCATACAACCTTACCAAGTCATGAGTGTACAACCTTGCATAATCTTCATCCCTGCACATAGTCTTAACTGATAGAAAGTGAGCACCTCCCAAATGGAATCAAAACTCTTTCTAGTCTTGGGCAACCCAACCACAAAATCCACATTAATCACCACCCACTTCCAAGTAGGAATCTCAACGTCTTGAGTCAGGCCACCCGACCTTTGATGCTCTGCTTAGACTTGTTGACAAGTATGACAACCAGAAAGCAATTTGGAAATGTCCCTTTTCATGCCTCCCCACCAATACACCTCTCTCAAGTCTCTATACATTTTGGTGGAATTGGGGTGGATAGAATAAGAATAGTTATGGGCCTCATCAAGGATCCTTTCTATCAAACCATCAACACATGGTACACACAACCTACCTTGGTACTTATGGGCACCATCTCCCCCTTAGGAGAAAACCTCCACCTTGCCCTCTTTCAGCAAGACCTTCAATTCTAACAAAGAGGGATCAAGGTATTGTTTTTCTTTCACCTCATCAACAAAAGAAAACTTAGAACCATCAACAATAACCATACCACTATTACCAACCTCATTCAACCTAACTCCTAATCTAGCCAATCGATGCACTTCCCTAGCCATCTCTTACGCACTACCATCAACATGAGCTAGGCTACCCATGGACACCCTACACAAGGTATCCGCCACCACATTTGCCTTACCGAGTGATAATCCACACTCATATCATACTCCTTAAGAAGTTCTACAGATATACTTTGTCTCAAGTTGAGATCCTTTTGAATGAAGACATATTGTAGGCTCTTATGATCAGTGAACACATCAACATGCACCCCATACAAGTAATGATGCTAAATCTTTAAAGTAAAAAAAATGGTGGCTAACTCAAGGTCATGGGTAGGGTAATTCTTTTCTTGCACTTTGAGTTGTCTAGAAGAATAGGCTATGACCTTACCTTTTTGCATCAACACACAACCCAAACCGACCTGGGAAACATCACAATACATAACAAATCCCTCAAGCCCATTCAGTATTGACAATATAGGAGTGGACACAAGCTTATCTTTCAATGTTTGGAAGCTCCTCTCACATTCATCGGCCCACACTAACTTAACCTTCTTTTGAGTAAATTTAGTCAGAGGAAAAGAAATAGAAGAGAACCCATTCAAAAACCTCCAATAGTAACCCGCTAAGCTCAAGAAACTACTAATATCCGATGAGGTCAATGGTCTAGGCTAATTTCTAATCACATTGGTCTTTTTTGGATCTACCTTAATACCATCCCCTGACACTACATGTCCTTGGGAGGCAATCTCCCTCAACCAAAATCCATACTTTTCATATTTTGCATACAATTTCTTCTCCCTCAATCATTGTAACACAACCCTCAAATGGGCCCTATGCTTCTCCTCACCACGAGAATAGATCAAGATGTCATGACTGAAGACCACAATAAAGGAATCAAGGTAGGGTTTAAAGACCCTATTCTTTAGGTCCATAAAGATGGTTGGTGCATTGGTTAACCCAAAAGACATCACCACAAATTCATAGTGCCCATACCTAGTACAGAAGGCCATCTTGGGAATATCACACTCCCTCACCTTCACTTGATAATATCCGGACCGAAGATCAATCTTAGAGAAATCGCTAGGCCCTTGCAATTGGTCAAATAAATCATCAATCCTTGGAAGAGGATACCTATTCTTGATGTTGACCCTATTGAGTTGTCGGTAGTCAATACATATTCTAAGGGATCCATCCTTCTTTTTCATAAACAACACCGGGGAACCCCAAGGTGATAGGCTAGGCCTAATAAATCCCTTTTCCAACAAGTCCCTTAATTGCTCCTTCAATTCCTTCAACTCCATCGGGGCCATGCGATAAGGGGGAATAGAAATGGGTTGAGTATCGGGGATGAGGTCTATGCCAAAGTCTATTTCTCTTTCGGGAGGAACACCGAGAAGGTCATTTGGAAAGACATCAAGAAACTCATTTACAACTGGAACTGACTCTATGGGAACAACTTTAGACTCCACATCCCTAACCCTTATAAGATGGTAAAGACACCCCTTAGAGATCAACTTACAGTCTTTAATGTGAGATATGAATCTACCCTTGACCACCACATCTTGACTTTCCCACTCAAGGACAGATTCATTTGGAAATTGAAATTTGACCCCACAGGTTCCAAAATCAATAGAGGCATAGTAGGCAAGCAACCAATCCATCCCAAGAATGACACCAAAATCAACCATGTCTAACTCAACAAGGTCACACAAAAAGATTTTATGCAAAATGCGAATAGGACTACTTCTATAAACTTTGCCAGCAACAATAGATGCACCTAGAGGAATAGACACTTTATATGACTCATGCAACAACTCAGGGTCAACATGGAACTTTTTCGCAAAAAAGAGGGGTGACAAAAGAAAGAGTGGCACCCGGATCAATGAATCCATATACAATAAAGTCAACGATTTTCAATAGACCTGGTAACAACGTCGGCCATCTCGTCAACCCCTTGCCTCTCATGCAAAGCAAAAAATTGATTGTTCCTTGGGGCACCATCTTGTTGGCCAACTCTTCCCAACGGAACAACATTAGCACCTTGTGGATGCACATCCTTACCCTTGTTGTGATATCGAGGGCATTCAAACTTTTTGCGACCCATCTCTCTATAACTAAAACAAGCATTAATTTCCCTCAAACACGGGCCACTGTGACCCCTACCACACTTTGGAAACCCAAAAATAGGAGCCACACCACTAACACCTTGAGGCCTTGGGAAATAATTAGCGAAGCCTACCTTGGAAGCATGAGAAGATCCTTGGACATGGTAGGACCGACCAATCTTTTGGAAGTTACCCTCAAAAAAGGACCTCTTAGCATCATGACTTCTTCTCTTCCTCAATTTCTCCTCCTCCATTCGCTCTGCGTAGGTCATCAACTAAGACAAGTCCATGTCACTAATTAGCATGGCGGACTAGAATTCTTCACTTACAAAATCAGAGACCCCCATCACAAACTTATCCATCCTAGATATAGGATTGGCCACCAAATGAGGAGTATACTTTGAAAGATGTTTGAGCTTGAGGGCATACTCCCTCACACTTATGGACCCTTGTCTCAAATTCATAAATTCCACCAACTTAGCATCCCTAAGTTCAAGGGGGAAGAACAGATTAAGGAAGGCCACCTTGAACTCCTCCCAAAGCACTACATTACTATTTCCCTTCTCCCTCTTCCATTGGCCATACCATATTTTGTCAACTCCTTTGAGTCGGTACGCAACCAACTTCTCCTTTCCATTCAGCTCAACACCCATGATAGTTAAAATCTTATAGACCTCATCAATAAACTCTTGTAGGTCTTCATCTACCTTTGACCCATATGACACTAGAGGATTTATCCTATTGAAGTCCCTTACCGTAGAGGCGGGTGTGGGAGCCTGAGGGGTATGGGCCCCTTGATTGGCTAGATTTACCACCAATTGTGCAAGCAAGGTGACCGCATCCCTAAGCTCCCCATTGGCTGGTTGCTCCTCGGGCATGCGGGCTTGTCTTCCCTTCGTATTAGGCATAATCTAGCATACCAACAGACAATAGTTAGGGGAAAAGATTATTTCAGCTCTATAGCATGACTTAGAACACAAAGAAGGGAAATATTTCAAGAACGTCTCATGGACTCCTAGTCATAGTTGTGGTACACAACATAACCATGAATAAGACTCTAATCAATGTGGTATATTGGAGTTCGAAGATCTAACAACCTAGTCTCTTATACCATCATTGTCATGAACCAAACCTAGAGCCTAGAAGTGACCGGCAAATGGGGAACCCGAAAAAACCCCAATCAAGCCCGATAGCATATCTTTGCAAACTCTTGGCCACAGATGCAATAGAATAAAACAAGAAATAACAAATTGGCACAATCAGGTGTAAGGGAACACTTTCATATCATGAACAACAAGAGTCGATAGAGTCAAAGCTCATAGCATAGATACATAGCATGTCCAACAACACCTCTACTACATAGATAAGAGTCGAGGCCAAGACAAAGCAACTGAGATCACCCTCATAGCTAAAGTAAATAATAAAAGAAGAGTGTCTCAATACTTATAAGAGAAACATAAGCTAAGGTCCCCATAGTTGAGGACACACCAACTGGCATGACTAGTACCGAACTAGCCACATGAAGAAGGAGAATGACCAACTTAAGCACCAGTTCCTACATGGTAATATCATGTAGGCATGAGTATGCATTAGTACGTTTGAATATACTAAATATGTAGGGTGCAATGCAACAAGCGATAAGAGAAATACTCGATATGCATAATTTAAGAAATTAACTAACATACAATAAGATGACATGCATGAGTGATGCTTGTAGTAAAAGCATGCTTCATATATGATATTACATGTAGGAAAATATACCATACTATGGTGGATTACTGCACCCTACCACCCATGGTGATTGAGGTAAAAACCCCTCAATAGGTTACCAAGGTGCAAACCCCTTGATAGGTTGGAGGATGCTCATTCCCTACCTCCTATAGTGCTAATGTACAAACCCCTTGATAGGTAAGCGAATTGTCACACCTGACCTCCCGTGTTGCCAAGGTCCAAACCCTTTGATAGGTTAGAGGATGTTCACACCCTACGTCCCATGGTGCTAAGGTACAAACGCCATAAAAGGTTAGAGGTTGGTCACAACCTACCCCACACAGTGATTGAGGCATACACCTCAATTGGCTATGGTCAATTCAACACTATATAGAAAAATACCATATACATACTTTCCTTCTATCATCATCATAACATCATATACATACTTTTCTTTCATCATCATAATATCATTCCTAACATAAGACATGCATTGAGCTTTTAATTCCTCAACAAATCGTAGCCATACATTCTAACAAATACTTGGCGGGTGTGTAGTGCCAATGTAAAACAATGCAATTCAAGAGTAAAATTATTTATGAAAATATTGTAAAACCATCAATCAACACCTTGCAACACCCTCAAGCAATATACATAAAAATCCTTTCTCAAATCTTACAATAAATCCAAGATTTATAGCTCAAAACATAGCAAAATAGTCACAGGTTCATATAGCTTTAATATATTTCATAGAAAAGTTCATACTAGTAATTCCATTTGTAAAATTAACTTTGAATCATGCAAATTAAGTTAAAAAGAGGTTAGGGAACCATAAATGTCCCAATAGTTGAAACCCACAGAGGTTAGAGTAATAGGGAAGGCTCTAAATTAGCACAAACTATATGAATTTATCAAATTATGCTCACAATCACATGGAACTGCATACATTATCAACAAAAGAATCACAAATCATGCTTTTTATCTCAATGTACCCTCATTTATCATAACAGTTATTGTCAAACACCCTAACATACATGGTCTCTATCAAGCTACTTAGTTAAAAGTTTTGGTGGGTATCATTTTTCAAACAAAATATAAAACATGGTATATGCCACAAGTATTGGTACTATATGCTACAAAAATTATCTAAACATTAAAAACTAGCTGGAGAAGTAGAGAATAAATAGTCACAGGTAAAACGAATATAAGAAAGAAAACTGCTGGATCAAAAATTGGGGTAGTTATGGACCCAAGCTACTCAAACATCACTGAGGCCCATAACTATACACATCCCATCGAGAAAGATGTGCATTGTCCCTAATGCACTAAATTAAAACAAAATAGTACATAAGGGGAAAAAAATATATATGGGCGCCTAGCACTAATCTGTGGTTGTGTCTGGCCACCCTCGTCTTGGAAGGTGGTCTACTCAGTAGTGGTGCTCTGTCCAGAGGAGCCAGCACCCCCTAACTGCTCAGTTGCTCAAACTTGTCTCATCTACTCATCATGCCTCGATCCCCTCAAGGCAAGCTTGAGCTCCTCTTCCTCTGTGAGCTTCGTACGTACGCGTCTCTCCTTTGGCTCATCATCCTCTTTGAGGGACCTATTCTTAAGGGAAGACTGGGTAGACTCCTCAAGAGAAAACAAATATCCTTTTAACACTAGAGGTATAATTGATGGTAGTGCAACTAGTGCCGTAAGAGTTGTTGTCAAGTTATCTCAGATGTCACAACACAAGCCTAGGGTCTAGATGTGACATAACAAATGGGAACTCAAAGGGACCAAAACAAGCCTCTTAGTATATCAATCACTTATCCTTGGTCGTAGATGCAAAGTAGACAAGGACAAGAGATAATAAAAAGGGAAAATTGGACTAAGGGAAGTCTTTGATATCATAAAAGCATACAACACCCCTAAAGTTAGAATAGAGCGGAGGTCAAGATACTTTTTGGGCTCACCCTCATAATGACAAATGTTTAAGATAATGAAGTCATAGAGATAGCAAGAGAAAGTAGATAGTGTCCCCGATCATAAGGGCTCACCAAGCTTATCTTCGAATAATCTCACTATCCACGTGGAAGATGATCAAGAGGAGCTACAGTCCCTACATGGTGATATCATGTAGGAATAAAGTATGCATTTGTATATTTGAATGTAGAAATTAAGTAGGATTCAATGCAACAAACATAAGTCAATGTAGTCAAAATGCATAGTAAAACGATATAGATAGGCATAATCCCAATATGGCATGCAAGATTAATGCTTGATGTAAAACATGCTTATAAATCATTCAACTTGCATAGAACATAATACATGTGTGGGAAGAGACATCAAAAAACATAGAATAATACCAAGTGAGCTACAACTTGGAATCTCGATGAATAGCCCTCATCGGTAAAGAGGCGGTCTACTTGCCAAGGTAAACCACAGTTCACCTTACGGGAGCCCATTCCATTTCAGAGAAGTAACCCCCCTTACAGGAACCTGTCCTATTTTGTGGTAGATTTCATGATAAAGTGTAGTAAATGGATCAATTAGTATAGCAAGGGTATAACATAATCCTATGTTGGCACATAGAATCAGGAAAGGAGTATGGACCTTTGAAAATAGACCACGTCGACATCCAATCCATTGGTGCTAAGTGTAATCCCATGGAATAATTGAAATAATCATATCATTAGTATCTTGTAATAAACATAGAATCATAACATTAGTAGCTCTTAAATATACTTTAACTCTAATGGTGAGCCTAACTTGAAACATGAGAATTGGCCATAATCATATATGAACCCTTGCTTTAACATGAATGGCTCACAATATGTAAATTCTTGAAAATAGGCCTCAACGTCATACTTGTATAATCATAGATAATTTTATGAATTAATCACATACTTGATAGCCCATATTCATCATGAAGTCTCTTGACTTGTAAAATGTGTAAATAACTTAAGGATTCTTGATTTGGCATTTTATCAAACACTTATTGGAAGTATAACGCTTGATCAAAATCATGCAATTCAAGAGAGAAATCATGTGAGAAAACTCAATGCAAATTAACCCACCAACATGTTGTGAAATCCTCATGTAAGATAACTTGAAATTTATCTTCAAATCTCATAATAGATCATAGTTTCATAGCTAAAAATATACCTAGTATCAATAGGCAAAACCAACTCATAGCATAAGCTTGAGATAGATTGACATGCATATTTATGTCCATTTGATAAAACTCCAACATACTTCATGCTTATAATCCATAATAAAAGATGCCCACAGATAATACAACTTGAAAACAAGCAATTTTCATACAATAGGAAGATTAGGCTCCATGCGTAGATGAACCCAATGGATGAAACTCACATACCTAAATTTGGGGATTCCTTGATGTACAAGTGAAGAGAACATGAAGCTTGAATGGAGTTCTTGAGATCCAAAATTATGCTTGAGACACTTGAATTTGAATGGGAATTTTGATGAAATGGTTGAGAGGTTTTAGAGATGGTTTTTGAGTGATATAGAGTTGAAAAATAGCTAAGTATAGGTGTTTTCATGCGTAAGTGGACATGGGGCCAAGACCCCAATGCCTTAGTCTTAAATAGAAAAGTTAAGGAGGTGATAACACTAATCCATGATGGGTCCACATCACGGAACCATCCCTCACCCTTACTGCCCCAAAATATTTTTTGAAAATCATTTTTCACTATGGATCTTCAAAAGATTTGGGTTATACCTATTTCCCACTTAAATTTGCCCCTTGATCAACAATATAAAGTCAGATTTTTTGATATCACACACAGATTTTTAGATATTTGGAAATTATGATTTTGAGATCAGGGGTATTTCAATATCTCCCCTTTGGGAACATTCATCCATGAATGTCAAAGAAACGTATACAAGAGAAGTAATCAAGAAGATTTCAGCCAGACATGAATGCAACAAATGCATTTAAACATAATTATTGAAAATCTCCACAAGAATGTCAAAAATCACCTTAAACTTGTCAACATAAACATGAATGCATGCAAAATAACATAAGGGTTGAAACTTAAGACATGAAATCATATAGGGGACTTAAATTAGTACTTCGGCTTGAGTATAGTGGAACTGATATAGGTATCTCTTTCTCATGTCCACCTCAGTTTCCTATGTGGCACTTTCAACTTGTTGGTTCCTCCAAAGGACCTTGACGAAAGCTACGTCTTTGTTCTTCAACCTGTTCACTTGCATGTCCAAAATGGTCATTGAGACCTCCTCATAGGTCAAATTATCTCTTACAACACCCACAAAATCCAAGGGCACCATATGTACAAAATACGGACCTAGAAAAGCCATCTCCCCGACTTCAGACAACCCAACAGGGGATCTACAATGCCTAACATAAAGAGCTTTAAAAAGAGCCATACCAATGCTTGAGTGGTAGCTATTTTTGTAAACAAATTCAATGAATGGAGGATGTTCATCCCAACTACCTTTAAACTCCAAAAACACAAGCTCTAAGATATCTTCAAGAGTTTGGATAGTCCTCTCAGCTTGACCATTCGTTTGAGGGTGAAAGGTCATGCTAAGCTTAACCTTAGTATCAAGACCTCTTTGAGAAGGCCTCCACAAGTGAGAGGTGAATTGAACATCACGATCTAAAATTAGAAGCAAGGGCACCACATGCAATTTAACCAAATTGTGAATATACAACTTGGTATAATCTTCGGTACCAGAAGTAGTTTTGACCAATACGAAGTGGGATGACTTTGTCATTCTATCCACAATAATCAAAATAGAGTCAAAATATTTCCTAGTCTTAGGGAACCAAACCACAAAATCCATTTTGATCTCTCCCCACTTCCAAGTAGAAATCTCTATATCTTGGTCTAGGCCACCGGCTCTTTGATGTTTAGCTTAAACTTATTGGCAATTGTGATATCTGGTTATTAACATGGCAATGTCTATCTTCATAACACCCCACTAACACACTTCCCTTAAGTCTCTATATATCTTTGTAGAATTGAGGTGAATTGAATAGGATAAATTATGGGCCTCCTTATAGATCAATTATTTCAAATCATCCACATTTGGCACACAAAATTTACCTTGGTACCTAAGGCCACCATCTCCCCCTTGGGAGAAAACCTCCACTTTACCATCTCTCACCAAGGCCTTCAATTCTATCAAAAGCAAGGTCAAGATATTGTTTTTCCTTTACCACTTCAACCAAGGGTGATTTAGAACCATCAACACCATCACAACACCATTGCCAACCTCATCCAACCTAACCCCTAAACTACCCAACCAATGAACCTCTCTAGCCACCTCTTTGCCACCATCATCAAAATGAGCTAGACTACCCATGGACGCCCTCCTTAGAGCATCGGTCATAACATCAGCTTTGCCGAGGTGATAATACACACTTATATCATAATCCTAAAGGAGCTCTAACCACCTTCTTTATATCAAATTAAGATGTTCTTAGGTGAACAAATATTGGAGACTCTTGTGGTCGGTAAACACATTAAGATGAACCCATACAAGTAGCGATGCCAATTTTTCAAGGCAAATACTACAGTAGCCAATTCAATATCATAGGTGGGATAATTCTTCTCATGTACCTTAAGTTGTCTAGATGGATATGCTATTAACTTTCTTCTTTGCATCAAAACACATACAAAACCAATTCTTAGGCATCACAATATACAACAAATCCTTCCAATGCTTCTAGTAGAGCCAAGATAGGAGCAGAGACAAGTTTATCTTTCAAGGTTTTGAATATCTTTTCACACTCATCGGTACACATATTTCATGTTGTTTGTCAATTTAGTCATAGAAGAAGCAATAGAGGAGACATGATTTACAAACCTCCGGCAATAATGCTGCAAACCCAAGAAACTTCTAATGTGGGATGGAGTCAAAGGTCTAGGCTAATTCTTAATCACCTTCATCTTATTAGGATCCACCTTAATACCATTACCCAACACCACATGTCCCATAAATGCAACCTCTTTCAACTAAAACTCACATATTTCATATTTAGCATACAACCTCTCCTCCCTTAATATTTGCAACATCACCCTCAAGTGATCCACATGCTCCTCCTCACTATGAGAACAAATCAAGATATCATTAATAAAAACCACTACAACCAAGTCAAGATAGGCTTTGAAGACCTTATTCATGAGATCCATAAATATAGTTGGTATATAAGTCAACCCAAAGGACATAACCACAAACTCAAAGTGCATATACCTAGTCCAAAAAGCCATCTTAGGAATGTCACACTACCTTACTTTCACTTGGTGATACCTGCACTGAACATCAGTCATAGAGAAGTGACTAGCCCCTTGAAGTTGATCAAAAAGGTTATCAATCCTTGGTAGAGGATTCTTGTTCTTTGTGGTGACTCTATGAAGTTGTTGGTAATCAATGCACATTCTAAGAGAAATATCCTTCTTCTTCACAAACAACACGATACACCCCAAGATGACTTACTAGGCCTTATAGAACCCTTTTCCAACAAATCCCTTAATTGCTTCCTCAACTACACCGGGGCCATACAGTAAGGGGGAATGGAAATGGGTTGAGTATCAGGAAGGAGGTCTGTACCAAAATCTATTTCCCTTTCTGGAGGAACACCTATAAGCTCATCGGGAAAGACGTCAAAAAACTCATTAACCACCTGAACTGACTCAATAAAAAGGACTTTGGAGTCAACATCCCTAACCTTCACATGATGATAGAGACAACACTTAGAAATCAACTTTCTGGCTTTAACACAAGAAATGAATCTACCCTTGACAACCACATCACAACTTCCCACTTTAGGACGGGTTCATTAGGGAATTAGAATTTAACCCTACGGGTTCTACAATCAATAGAAGCATAATATGCATGCAACCAATCCATCCCATGAATGACATCAAAATCCACCATATCTAATTCAACAATTGCACAATGCAAGATTTTATGCAAAATGAATATGGGACAATTTCTATAGACTCATCTAGCAACAATGTACTCACCAATGGGGGAAAACATTTCACAAGGTTCACAAAACAATTCTGGACTAACATGAAGCTTTTCGGCAACAAAATGAGTAATAAAAGAAAGAGTGGCACCTACGTCTATCAACGCCTACACATAAAAATCAAAAACTTTTAACATACTAGTAACAACATTGGGCACCTCATCAACTCCTTGTCTCCCTTGAGGAGCATAGAATTTATTTTGCCTTGGTGTACCCCCTTGTTGGCCTCCTCTTCCCCTTGACCCGTATTTGAACCTTGGCCTTATGGATGACCACCTCTATCTTTGTTTTGTGCATAAGGATAATCAATAACTTTGTGGCCAACTTCACCACAACCAAAGCAAGAATTTGAATTTATCAAACAAGGACTACTATGATTCTTTTCACACCTTATAGATCTAAGCATTACTATTCCTCCATTACCACCACTGAATCTTTTGTTAGGCACTTTATCTTTGGCAAACATCTTTTTGGAAGCATTGGATGACCCTTATCCTTGGAACTTGTGGCCTTGAGGAAAAAAGACACCTTTAGAACCTTGGAACCCACCTTCAAATGAAGCCCTCTTGGACTAACCAACGCTTCTCTTTCTTATCTTTTCCCCCTCTAATTACTTGACATATGTCATGACCCGAGACAAATCCATGTGCCCCAAAAGCATGGCAGTACAACACTCTTCATTAACCAAGTCGGATACACCCAATACAAATTGTTTCATCCTTGAACTAGGCTTGGCAACCAATTGTGGAGCATACTTGGAGAGTTGGTTGAACTTAAGGGCATACTACCTCATAATAAATTCCATCATCTTTGCCTCCCTTAGCTTAATAGGAAAGAATCAGTTGAGATAAGCGGCTTTGAACTCTTCCTATGGGATAACATCACTATTCCCTTTCTCCATCTTCCATTAGGTGAACAAAATTTAAGCCACCCCATTGAGTGGGTCGGTCGCCAACTACGTTTTTTCCTCTGAATTAACCCCCATAATAGGCAACACCTTATACGCCTCATCGATGAATTCTTGGGGTTCCTCATCCACCTTGGACCCATAGAACTATGGTAGATTCATCCTAATAAAATCCCTCACCAGTGAGGCCGGAGTAGGAGTATGAGGGGCTTTGGCCCCTTGGTTGATTTGGTTGGTCATAGCATGAGACAACATTGCAATAGCATCTCAGTATTTTTCTTTGCCTACCCTTCCTTCTTGAGGAGCTTGAGGAGAAGGAAAAGCCGGTTGCGCCATGGGTGCACGGGCTCGGGCTCTTCTTCCTCTCGGAATTGACATGATCTAGAATAAAAAAGAACATTCGTTAGGGAAAACTCTTAGATTAACTTCTACAGCACGACATAGATCATGAAGAAGGGAAACATTTCCTAAAATGCCTCATAGTCCCTTATTCATAGTTATGGCATGCTTCACGACCATGCATAAGACTCTAATCGATGTGGTGTGTTGTATTCCAAGGGCCAAAAATAACTTGGCCCTAATACAAAGTTTGTCACGACACAAGCTTAGGACCTAGACGTGACAAGGTGAGTGGGAACCCAAAGGGACCCAAACAAGCCTCTTAGCATATCAATCACACATCCTTGGTCGCAAAATAAAAGTAGACAACAACAAGAGATAATAAAAAGGGAAAATAGGACTAAAAGAAATCTTTGATATCGTCAAAGCTTAAAGAGTCAAGCTTATAGCATAAATACATCATAACATTCCCATAACACTTCTAAACTTTAAATGGAGAGGGGCCAAGAAACTTTCCGGGCTCACCCTTATAATGTCAAATGTTCAACATAAAGAAGTCTTAGAGATAGCACGAGGAAGCAGATAGTGTCCCCTCACTTGAGGGCTCACCAAGCTTATCTTCGAATAATCTACTAGGCACATGGAGGATTATCAAGAGGAGCTCTGGTCCCTACATGACGATATAATGTAGGCATAAAGTATATGTTAGTAAATTTGAATGTACTAAGTATTTACGATGCAATACAACAAAGCATAAGCCAAGTAGTAAAAATGCATAGTAACACACAATAGATAGGCATAATCCCAATATGGGATGCATGATCAATGCTTGAAGTAAACTATGATTATAAATTATTCAACATGCATAGAACATAATACTTGGGTGGGAAGATACCTCAACTGACATAAAATAAGACCAAACGAGCTACAACTTGGAATCCCATGATTACCCCTCATCGGTAAAGAGGTGGTCTACTTGCCAAGATAAACTATACTTCACCATCCTGGAGCCTATCCCATTTCGAAGAAGTACCTACCTTCGGGAAACACGTCTTATTTCGGGGTAGATTTCATGATGAATTTCACTAAATGGATCCACTAGTATAGCAAAGGTATAACACAATCCTACGTTGGCACATAGTTTGAGGAAGTGAGTATGGACCCTTGAAGATAGTCCTCACCGACATCCAATCCATCGGTGCTAAGTCTAATCCCATGGAATACTTGAAAAAATCATATCGTTAGTATAATCTAATGAACATACTTGACCTTTAATGGTGAGCCTAACTTGAAACATCGGAATAGATCATAATCATACATGAACCCTTACTTTAACATGAATGGCTCACAAGAGGTAAAATCTTGAAAATAGGGCTTAACTTTATACTTGCATAATCATAGATAATTTCATGAATTCATAATATACTTGATAGCCCATACTAACCATGAAGTCACTTGACTTCTAAAATGTATAAATAACTTGAGGATTCTTGACTTGACAGTTTATGAAACATGTGGAGGGTGTGTAATGGTTGTTCAAAATCATGCAATTCAAGAGAGAAATCATGTAAAAAAATACAATGCAAATAAACCCACCAATATATCAAAAAACCCTCATGTAAGATGCCTTGAAATTAATCATCAGATCTCATAATAGATCATATTTTGAAAGCTCAAAGCATACCTAGTCTCAATAGACAAAATCAATTCATAGTATAAGCTTGAGATAGATAGACATGCATGTTAATTACCATTTCATAAAACCCCAACATATTTCATGCTCCTAATCCATAATAAAAGATACTCATAGATAATACAAGTTGAAAATGATCAATTTTAATAAAATAAGAAGATTGGATGAGTGGAAGGACCCTTGATACAGACATGAAGAGAAATGGAAGCTTGAATGAAGTTCTTGAGATTCGGAATTAAGCTTGAGACACTAGAATTTGGATGGGAATTTTTGATGAAATGGTTGAGAGGTTTTTTGAGTGATATTGAGTTAGAAAAATGTCTAAGTATATTTCATGCATAAGTGAGAATGGGGCCAAGACCCATATAGCTTAGGGTAAAATAGAAAAATTAAGAAGGTGACAACACTGATCCACGATGGGTCCATATTGCGGAACAATTGCGCACCCTTACTATCCTGACAAAATTTTGAAAAATTCATTTTCCCTAAGGGTCTTCTAAAATTCAGGTTATAACCATTTCCTACTCAATATTTTCCCCTTATATAGAATATGAAGTTGAATTTTTTATATCACACATGGATTTTGAGATATATCAAAATTACAATTATGGGCATTTTTGAAGAACAATTTTCATGCATTTCATCAGAGCTGCTAGATCTTTGTTTGAATAGTTGCTAAGTCTATAGGCCTGGCCTCGATCAATCTCTATTGTACCCTATTGTCGAATGTGTTAATGCGGGCATCCACGACAGATATACGATCTTGAATAGTCATAACCGCAAATGCCTGCATCCGACCATCTGATTTTGAAATAGCCTCACAGACCCATGGCCTGCTCTGCTGAATAAGCTGAGTCAACTATGCCTCAGCATGTGCTAACCTCTGCTCCATAGCCTGTATAGATAAGGCAGATACATAGATCATGCCCGCAGTAGTAGTCTATGATATAGTGGCATATGGTGCAGGAACATCAATATTGGGCCCCCTCTTCTTAACTGCCTCAACGAGCATGGGCCTCTCCTCAATAGCAGCATTAGTAGTAGTGGTAGTAGTCTTAGAACCCTCAAGCAGTGGCACTGGGGAGAACATCTCAAGCATAGGTGGAGGTTGTGCTTGTCGGAGTGCCATAAAGTTCTCCTCAGCCTTGATCAGGCTGCGATCCAATGTATGGTAGGTTTGAATTATCTGGTCCATCTAGTGTAGTATTTCCACACTAGAGTCTAAACAGATCCTCTATATCAATCGCGGGAATAGGATGGAGGTGGACCTCTTTAGCACTTCCTCACGTATCTTCTTAGTGATGAGGCACACCTAGTCAATATCATTGCTAGCTAACATGTTAGCGACCAAAACTGAATGCTCCAACATCAAAGTATTCTCAACCTGATGAGTGAAAAAACAATAGCACATGAAAATTTTGCGAGAAAGCTGAGCAAAGCCTTCACGATAAGCTCCGAGTGAGTGGTGACCTAAGCAGGTTCCGAATCCTGCTCTGTAATGTACCCAGCCACCCATATTATCAACATGGCTAGTCGTTCAGGATCCTTTATCACTAGTTGGTCCCTCGTCTATTCCACCATGTAGTCAAACTCTGTAGTGGATTTGGGAGTATGAGACTTGAGACAAAACAACATACGATGGATGGTCTCTTCTGATATATCTGCCTGTCGACCCCTCACTCACATCTCTGTCATTCGGTGCTGAGTGAGGGCTTTCTGGCCCAGACGATGAGAAAAATAGATTGTGGCTGCATAGGAGGCATAAAACTCCCTCAACATGGTCGAGGGGTATCATACAAGGGCATGTGTGAGCCTATAGAGCCCATACTGAATCTTTGTCTCCTAGGGACCAAGGACACGGCTAAATCCATCTGATATAACTCAGGGCTCCTCATAGATGCAATGGACTAGCTTGCCCCACTCTTTAGTTTGCATGTTCTCTATAAATCTCCTCCATGCCCTCGATACACCACTAGCTAGTGAGGGCATCAGGTGTAGATGGTGAAGATCGGGATGCAATAGAGGACTCATCCTCTGATCTATCCTCAGAGCCTTCCTCGGAGTTGGACTCCTTGCCAGATGGAGTCATCTATGGTAGGCCACTCACATCATTGTCTCCCGCCTCATATTGGGGAGAGTGAGAAACAAGAGCCTTAGTGTGCGCAGCTCTGGCTGTGGCTCTGGTTTTGTATAGAGTAGCCTCTAGGCCTGTTCGAGTTCTAGGATCTCTATTGAACCACTTGGTTGAGTAGTTTGATCATCATCCGAAGGCTCATCCCTGAACCTCCTCCTCATAGCCTTGATCTCAATGTGTTTGGCTTTTGGGGCCATAGTACATGAAACAATAACATATATACACCATGGTTAGACCACAAATCAAGAATTAAAGAGCAGGAATTTATCTGGGTTTAGTTACAAAAAGGTTCTACGAGGGCCCCTTTATGAGTTGCAGTGAATATTATGGGTCGTAAAGATCTTTTGTAAACCAGTGGCTCAAGAAAATATGGTTACTAAAAAAGTCTATGAGACCAAGTACAACTCGTAAAGTAATTTATGACTCAAAGATTGGAGTCGTGGAGAATTCCGATGAGTAATTAGATTCAGATAGAGATCTGCGAGCCGTAAAGTGATCTACGACTTATAGAAGGTCTTGTCTGAAGGATACTTAGAAAATCAACTTTCTCAAATTGTACACAAGGGGAAATTATGACTCGTGGATTACTCTACGGGTTGTAAAAGCCACTCATGAACCAGAAAATTCAGTCACCGAAGTTTCTAACTCCATCACACGGATCCTAAAAAGACTTTTTCACCCAAAACATTGTCAGCATCAAACCAAGAACACATGCACCCACATGATTTTCACACCAGAGATGTCACCCCCAAAATGTACATATACCCATCGAAAGTGATTTAACATGGATAATTCTATGATTCCAAACATGTCTAATCGATTCAAACAAGGTCATGTACCTATGTCATCACTCACCAATTCTCAAACACAATTATTCAATCACATAAGGTGAGTTACAAAATAGGCACAAATAATTATCATTCACACAAGCCAATTTCAGACTTACCTAACAAATCAAACATGGGCAACCTAATTTTCACTAATACATCAAATTCAAACCCCAATTTTGTTTCTAAACACCATACCCATCATAACATTAAAATCACTCATTCCTATAAGGAAAATTAAGGGTTGTGATTAAATTGAAAACTTACTAAGAATTGAGATTAACTTGAAGAAGAGGAAGAAGGTGAGTGGTCATAAAACCCTAGGTGGCCAGAATTCTTACTGAAAAAAGGGAATCGGTGGCTGGAATTGATAGAAAAAATTAAGAGGATAGGGTATCTTGGGTTGATAGGTAAATTAGGTCAAATATGGGGTAAAAATAATTTGACCCTCTATTTATACTTATCGGGTAACCTGAAATTTTACTGGGCCTGACTCTATAAAACCCCTATTACGGGCCATAGAGATTTTATGGCTTGTAAATTATTGTTTTGTAGAATATCTAAACCCTAGTTTTCAGGACTGGGTTTCACAGACCATTCTACGAGTAGTAAAGTATTTTATGGCTCGTAGAGTTGGTCGTACAACCCTCAACACCTAGAAAATTTTTAGCAAACTTACCTAGGGTCCACGAACTCCATTCATGACTCGTAGTTTAATCTACAAATTGTAAAGTTGGCTTGTGGACTGGAATGCATATTTTGCTACTTACTGGAATTCTCTACGGGGTGAGATATAGATCGTAAAGTGTTTTATGGCCCATAAACTAAGTCGTAGAGACGCAACTTGTCAACTCAGCCCGTGAACTAAGTCGAAGAGACTTAGTCCATACCTGCATACTCTTCATAAAGTACACTATTACCCAATATGCAACCAGCCCACTGTCACAAATTACAATTAAAACACAAGAAAATAAAATACATGTGAATTCAAAAACATAAAATAAACATATAACTATGCTATTACATGAAAAACCTTGGGTTGCCCCCAAGTAGCGCTGATTTATTGTGACGAAACGACTTAGGCAAATTGGTTACTCAGACTTCACCAATTGCCCAAACATCACTCGTCAACTCATCTGGGTGCTTCATGGACTAATGGATATCAAAGAGAACTGCTTCGTCATTCAATATAAACCAAAGTTGACCAGCTTTCATACCCATCAAGGCTCATCTAGTGGCTAGCAAGGGTATTCCCAAGATGATTCGGACGTTGAAGTCAACTTTGCACTCTAGGATCATGAGGTCTGTAGGATATATAAATATCTCCACTTTTATCAACACATCATAAAGTATCCCCACAGGCTTCTTCACCAGGCAATCCTCCATCAACAACCACATGCTAATAGGAGTAAGGGATCCCAATCCAAGTTTCTTGTAGACTGTAAAGGGAATCAGATTGATACTTGCGAACGTAGTGCCCTCACGAACTCTAATTTTCAATTATACATGGCACGGTTAAAGCACCTGGATCTTCACACTTCTGAATCAAGGACTTCATAGTGACAGCACTGTAATGTTGAAGCTCCTGAGAAAGCACCTGATTTACAGTGTATTTTTTGGTGACCAAGTCTTTCATGTACTTCGCATACCCTTGCATCTTCTCTAATGCCTCGATTATAGGGACGTTGATGAAGAACTGTTTTAGCATGGAAAGAAAGTGCTTGAACTTGTCCTCCTCCTTCCTTTTTTTAATTTTCTAAGGGAAGGGAGGAGAAGGCCTAAGAATGGATTTAAACCTCTATGGCGTTTTAGCTACTTCACTTACCCCATCTATGCCATGATTATATTCTTCATCCGCATCCTTTGCTGCAATCATCACCTCTTGAACATCTTCTACATCAACAGGCATGAAAGGGTCAATTATGCTCTTTCGACCTCGAGTAGTGACTGTAATACATTGGCCTTCATTTTTATTATTTTACACTATATTGCTAGGCAGTGTACTCCTCTGACGCTGATTAAGATGTGTTGAAACTTGACCAAACTATTGTTCAATAGTCTGATAGCTATAAGGTGAGACTCTATTTTTGATTAATACACGAAATATAAGATTTTATTCCCCTTAGAGTCTTCTCTTGCATCTCAGCATTCTTCAATAGGCTATCAAACATCTTATTAATTCTGGAATTGCACGCACCTATGTTGCTGTTCTGTCATAGCACAGAAAGACCATTTCTGAAGCCTTCTCTACGACCCCAATCTGCATAGGAGCCTTATTCCTATCATAACATCCTTTGTGGTTGTCCTTGTAAGCTCCACTACCTCTATTCCAACGTTGGTTTCCTTAACCTTGGCTCCAATAGTCCTAATTGGACTATTGTGCATTAGTCCAAAAACCCCTCTTCTGATCTGCAACAAGACAAGTGTCCTCAACATAGTATGGCTCCTCGTATGTGAGTACATGGGGGGGATTCACTCTTTCTTGGTTGTACTTTATCATCACATCCATGCTTGCATAAAGCTGAGCAATCAACTGCATAATGCTTTCATTAATTTGAGCATGCTCTGGCATCGCACATATAACATATGAACTCTTTCTGGAAGCTCTGTCTTGCTGCCCCCATGCACGATTTGTTTTGACCGCCTTTTCCATTCACTCGGCAATCTTTGCACATGGTTGATCTAGAAACATGCTCGTATGATAGTGTCCACACAAACTTTACTGTTCTCATCAAGGGAATGGTAAAATATCTCCACCAAGGCATCATCAGAGATCATGTCGTCAGGGATGCTCCTCGGACATTTTATAAACCACTCCCAAGTAATGCTTATTGAATCACTTGGAAGTTGCTCGAAGTTGTTGATTTGGCCCTACAACTTGAGCTTCTTCGATTTAGGGAAGTACCTCTCTAAAAAGGCCTTCGGCAAGTCAGCCCAGTTTGTGATTGAACTTTGCAGGAGCTCCAGTAGCCATAATGCAGCATTTCCCATAGGAGACAATGAGAAAACACGGAGTTCCATAGCATCCATAGATAAATTTTGTGCTCCTATCACACTCTTATAGAAAAATGCTATATTGTGTAGATGGCTATATGGATCCTCTAATGGTAAGCCCTCGCAAATAGCCCATAGTTCTATAACATCTGAAGTAACCCACTCGAGAATGTGAACTTTGTGTCTGCTGGTAGTGGTGGCAACACAACAGCTCCAGTCACCTCCATAGCCATAGGATTCTACCTGTACATAACCAATGGTAAGAATTGGTATTGAAATCTTGAGGATGCAGAATATAATCCAAAGTAGGTGGGTTTCTCATTCCTAGCATCATCATTATTATTCCTTTTCAAAGCTGCATTGGTCGCGTTGTTGGCGATGTCTTAGGCCATTCTTCTTAAAGTTCTGTAGATTTCAGCATCAAATGGAAATCAGCAAATGCCTTGACTCCTAGTGTTGGGTAAACACTGCTCGTACACCCTAAGAAAGAACAAAAACAAAAATAAAAGTAAAA
>JAOTQR010081987.1:0-39219 GCA_025774065.1 Solanum ossicruentum | reverse complement strand
GAGAGAGAGAGAGAGAGAGAGAGAGAGAGAGAGAGAGAGAGAGAAAGAGAGAATTTATTTTTTAGACCCTAAATATATTTAAAATATTAATTTAGGTTCTTTCGAAATTTGTGTCCGTACATATAACTTTTAATTAATGGAAATGTGCTTTGATCTTTCAACTAGTTATTGATCTCAAATTATTAATTAAATAATTTAGTTATTCATGTTCTATGTTAATGTTTTTACTCTTAGTTTTTACTTATTGATAATCTAATTATTATAGTAATTTAAATACAATATATTTTCTATGTAAAAAAAATAATAAACACACATTTTATTTAAATTAAGATTAAAATCCTCAGTGAAATACCCCAAAAATCAAAGTCTAAATTTATCAAAAATCAAGATTATAATTATCCAATAATAGTTGTCTGAAGTATTTGATAGTGAGATTTCATTTGATAAGAAAAACTTTTGATTATAAATTTGTAATGGAGAATTATAGATTTTGTGTTAAAAAATAAATTTGATAACTGGATTGAAATGGAATAAAGGGTTGCATGCCTAGTTTTTTTCCCCCCCAATTTCTTCTATGATTAAAATAGAATTGGTCCAATCTTGACATAGACCTTTCTAAGAGGTTTCAAATACTAGTCATAAGTAAATATAGATTTTTGCAAAAAATATAAATAATTTTTTTTTTGCATAATTTGTAAAAATATGTATATCTACTTTATTGATTTTCAATTAACTTGCAAATGATAAAGTAACATCACAAAAAAAACTAAAATAATAAATATTTTAGAATAACTAAAAAGATTTCTACTAAATCCATGAAACATAAATGAATTAAGACATAGAAACTTACCAATAATAAATGATCATTGTAATCTTTTTTATTAATCAAAGGTTTCGCGTGCGAGCCATGAGAATGAAGAATTTCGTGATAGAAATATTTTATCCTCGTTAATGGACTCATTCAACTTGAATTTGTATTATCTAGCAACTGTATTTCAAATATTGGATATCTGAAAAGACGAAGAATTAAACATGAATTTTAACATAATTTTTGAAGGAAGACTCAAATTTTATTATAAATAAATATAAATAAAGGTGATGTTTACTTTGTATGATTTCGCATACACTTATTTTTAAATGTAAGTAATTGTTAAATCTTTAATAAACTCAACATGATAGATGAATAGAAAAATAAATATTTAATTAATTTAAGTAAAAGAGAGAAAAAAAGCAAAATGAAGTCAGCTGATCGAAATTGTTGGAGAAAAAGATTTGTGTAATTTATTATATTGTTATTACAAGAATAAGGAAAAGTGATCAATGATGAGCTATGCTACGAACTTAGACATATATCAAAAACGTAATTTGATTAAACAAAAAAGGAATGGATAGTTACAATAGTATAATATAAAATTATCAATTTTTCAAGAAAAAGAAAGTTCTAACTATCTAGATTGTGAACTCAGATAATGACTAAAAGAGGTGAAGAGTAGCTTATACCTTTATAGTTATAATACATTGAGATCTCGTAATCTTTGAATTGAAAATGTCTTTAAGGGAATTGATTTCATGGCACATGACATCTTATCAGATATCTCATATGAAATTGACTCAAATTCTCATATATAGCCATATATGGTAGCGTCAAAGTAAAGATCAAAGATTCATCTAAACCTCATTAGACTGCATGAGCCTTGATCTTAAAGAAGAAAGCACCTTAATCTTAAAGAAGGTGTCTCATCTCTAAACCCTTATCTAACCTCATCAGACTGAGGAAGCCTTGATCTTAAAGAAGAAAGCACCTTGATCTTAAAGAAGAAGGTGTCTCATCTCTAGATCCTACAAGTCACCGTCATCAGAATAGATGTGAGTGGAGTAGAAGGTTCAAGAACATACTTAATTTTTGTTTTTATTTAACTTTTTGACTGGGTTGGACCTGTGTTGGGCCAAATTCATTTTTTCTTTGATTTTCATTAGCCAAATTCATGAATCCAAAACTTTTTAAATTTTATTTCTCTTTCAGCGTGTATATACTTTTATACAGTATTTGTAATGAACCTATAGGTCTTTTTTATGTTACCATCTTCTTCATCGATTAGAGTTTTTTCATAGAGACCCCAAGTCATTCATGACTTGATAGTTAAGTCACTTGGTCATTCTTTTGAATTTTGTAAAGTTTTTGCGTACTTTGAGACCTTTATAATTTGAAAAATTCACTTTCATAAAAAAAATGCCAGTAAACGGTCTTGAAACAAAATTTTGATTGTTCAATTGACTCTTGAATGGAAATTTAGGCTAGGCACATGGTTGGCTTGAGTTCTGAGGCATACGGTGCGAGTTTGAGCCATTTAGCATTTTATCCTTTCAAAATAGGCCAAAGTTTGATTTCGATCAATTTTTTTGGAAAATATGCTAGAACAAAAATTTTGACAGTACGATTAACTTCGAAACATCATCTTTAATCGAGAACAACCTTTCATTTCGTTTTTGAGGCTATGGACTCATTTTTTGAAGCTTTGATAGATTTGGCTAAAAAGGCCCTTGAGCGTAGGATACACTTTTTATTGAAACAAACTCGTATAGAAATTCAAATTGCGCCATAGAGTCCAGAACATCAAATTTGGTAATAGCATAATCCATTTTCTCGCACGAGGTTCCAAAAAGAATTTTGAGCACCCTGTCAGAAATCATGATGTTGGAGCAATCAACTAGTGAAACAAATGATGCTAGAGGCCCACTTTGGCCTTTGCATTCGTGGGCCCTTTGTCTACATTTGTGAAGGTGTCCTGTTTAGGCCATCATAATCATAGGGTGTCCTGCTCATTCGTGAGATATGAACCATTTACCCTCTGCGATCATGAGGACCCTTCTACGTTCACTAAGGTCATTTGCCCTGTGATTCACTACAAGTGACTAGAACTCTGCGACCGTGTTGGGTAGTTTGCCTGGTCTTTATTAAAATACTAGACCTATTTTTAGTTATATCTTTTCGACTTCAAACTCCATATCTCAGTCGATTTAAAGTGAAAATTGATGGTTCCAAGTCCTAGATGTCCAAAAAATTTAGGCTACATGGGTCTGTGATATAATGTGTTGTCACAATACAGTATTTTTGATACTTAAAATTTGAAATTTTGTTTGTTCTCAAAGCGATGTGAGCGGGTTTGATGTGTTTTTATGTTTGTTTTTTAGGATTACAGATTTTTGGCAAAATGTTAGGTTAAATGTTGCAGTTGCTGCAATTTTTCAAATGTACGAAGCACTTTATAGGTTGCAAAAATTTCCACGAGTCGTAGAGTGTGTTCGTACTTGAGATCTAGTGAATAGAATAAATTTTGAAGTTGCATCTACGAACTGTCAAACGACCCATGAAAATTTAGACGAGTCATGGATGAGGTTCCATACCCTAAGGATCAGAAGTTGGAATTTTCTGAAAAGTCATCAGACGAAACCCTATATGGGTCATAAGTCTGAATACGACTCATAGAAAAGTCTCGTAGAAGTTATACCCAATTTTGAAGAAAGAAGTTCATGAAGCTCCGGTACAGACCGTAAAACTTAGTACGACCCGTAACCTTGCTTGTATTGCTCGTAGAATCTAGTTTTCCTATTTGTTTTGGACTTGTATTGTAGTTATTATAAATAGTTTTTTTAGTTTTTTTTTCATCAGAGAACGAAGAAGAACAGCTAGAAACCTTGAGAGAAGGGGTTAGAAACAATTGGAACACAACTTTGTGATTTTATTCATTACTTTGTAATTTCTTGTCAAGAGTTTGAGATTTATTGTTCTTAAATTCATATTTTTAAGTGCTTAATTATGTTATTCCATATCATGATTCTTGCATCTACAATGCTTATGCATAGCTAAATCCATTTTTGATTGATTTTTAACGGTGACCAATATTAGAACTCGCCTAGTTGTTACTGACTGGATCAAGGTAATAGTGAATGGGAAAAGAGATTAATTAATAGGATTCAATCAATTTCTTCTTGTCTAATCAGCCAAACTGGATCAAGGGGCGGTTGTACTGGGATAATAGGTAAGGGTTAGTAATGTTACACTGCGGATTATATCAAATCATGCAGTGAAATTTACCTCTCGCTTGGATCAAAGGGTTTGGTAAACTTAACTTATTGTTCAGCATGCAACACACTAGAAAAAATTATGATTATCTGGTAATACCAAGTTAGGGAATTATGGGAAACACAATACCCTAGTTACTTTTCTTACTAGTTTCACAACACTTGTTCTAGTTTAGGTTTACTTTCTGCAAATTTAAAAACCCCTCCTTTCGGGAAATAAGTAGGTTAATTAACTCAAATTGCTTGAAATTACTCTGAGTCTACCATATTCCCTGTGGGATTCGACCCTAACCTTGGTTAAATTATATATCTTGACAACAATCGCTTTAACCTTCAAAAAGGAGATGTATCTTGGATGACATCATGATTAGAAATGATTGCAAATGCTTTGTTTGAGGTATTGTTTTTTAGATTTAATTGTTTCCATGGATATTTTTGTAGCCTAAAATTATGAAATTTCTTGTATAATTTGTTTGAGACTGATTTTGAGCCTTAATTGTGTTTTGTTTTGGTACACAAGTTTGGAAAACTATTTAAGACATTTTTGTGGAGTTAATTTTAGAATTTTTGGCGCAGGTCTCACATTCTCATTTTGGACTTTTGAATTGGTCCATTTGAATTATGCAATTTTAGTGTCAAAATGACCGTAATGACATTCAGGGGTGAAGCTACATTCACCCAAAGATGGTTAAACGAACACCCTTCGTTGAAATTTTTTTCCATTGTATAGTTTAACTATAGGTATTTTGATATATATCAATTGTTGAACACTCTTGATATAAAAATAATCCACCCATATTTTAAATGTATGAGCACCCTTGACGACAATCCTGGTTCCGCCACTGATGACATTGTGATTCTATTTTTATAGCATGAAAGTTTTCTAAGGCTATTCGAAAGGGAAAAGCTTCGAAGGACTAATTTGGAGCATGCCCATCAAGTGGGGTATAACTCTCCTTCTTTTAGATTGAGTATGAATATGTTAATATATGTTGGTTTGCATGAATTTGGGGGGTGGGTGAGGGAACTAGTTTAATATGCTATAATTGATAAGATCCATATTTTAGGTTGTTTTTTAGGTTCAGTGAGTATTTAATTATTATTTTTTATTATCCTTGCCTTGTGGTATGATTCATATTGTCTTGTATTCTATATTGGAGTATGTTTAGTCTTAGTCCAGGTTTAGGTTAGTTATGTCATAGACTTGTGATGTTTTGGAGTCGATAGGCATCAATACTTCTAGCCGGCATAGTATCGGGCGACGTAGGTTCCTGTAGACTGATATAAAGACGAGTCTCATACAGATGAGCCTTAGCTAGGGAGCAACCTATCTTTGGGGCCTTATTATCCATAATTTTTGTACTATCCTATATGGCATTTTCGATCACACATTTGACTTTATTAGGCAATAGAATTAATTCTAGTTTGACTTTTAGGATACATAGATATACTTAAGAATACAGAAGGTGGTTTGTGAAGAACTTTAATAACATTGGATATGAGAGACTCTAAGAAGCTTACTTTGGATCCATTATCCCTGGAATGACACTACTCGGGAGGTTGTATCCCCAATTCAAGGTTTGGATTTTGTATTTCCTTCTTTTGATTATTTATCCTCATATACAAAGTTGACATATAGAGTCTACCCTGCTTAAGCTCATCACTATACTTACAGGAAGGTGACATCCATGGTTCGACGTTCAATCTTTGCACTAGCCCTTATAGGGTCCTATTTATTAACATATATTGCTAGGAGACTGATCTTAGGCATAATTATACGCCTAAATAAGCAAAAGTTCCATAATTAAAGTTGTGTTAGAGGGTAAATCCGTAGAGTTTTTAGTATTTTAATAGGATTTTGTGTGTTGTTAATATTGGTCAAATTATGCCTCGTGGTTGTGTTTTCATGGATTTTTATCAGATTTTGAGGTTCTGAAATGAGATCCAGAGCAAAGAAAGATAACCCGCACAAAAAAAGGAACAAAAATTACAACACTTGGTCTGCGACCAAGGCGCGTCGCGGACCAATGTTAATTTGATGGAAAATTGTTTTTCAACGTGGTAGGTGGAAAAAACAACCAAAATAACACTATTTCGTATCGTGGACTAGTGTGAAAAGGTTGAAAGAATCATCCGTTCAACATTATACGTAGAATTTGATTAAAATAATACTAGTCCGCATCGCGGACTTAAGGGAAAACACGATAAAAGTCAGATTTTTGGGCTATAAAAGTCATGGGTAGCTTGTTTCACCGAATTGTCTAAGGTTTGATAAAGAGACGCTTTGGAGGTGGCTGTAACTTGCAGAGACAGTTCTGGGTTAGTTTTATTTTCATTTTGTTGTGAGTTGATGTATTTCATTATATTCTTGTTGTGTAAGATTAGCATATGTCGCTAATCTTTCCATTTTCTGGGATCGTAGCCATAGACAATATTTTAATCTTTGAGTTTTGATGTTTATGAGAGGGTTTTGTCATGTTCTTACATTATTTAAATCTACATTTCTTAGCTTGATCACCTATGGAATGAACATGTTACTCATTGTGAACTCGAAAGATGTTGGAATGCATAAAAACACAATAATGTAAGGAGTTTGTTCAACTAAAATGTTAGATTGATTTGTGTGTAAGAGAATTGTGACAACTATTTATACACCAAGCTTGATTTAAAAATACAGGAAGAAAATATTAATACATTCTTATTTATTTGTCTATCTCCGCTCAACGATGTAGTTAGGCAAATAATAGGAATAGGCCGACAGAAGTGTGCACCCCTGTTTAGGCAATTTCAACCCTATAAATTAAAAATTCACTGCCCAAATATAAGCATTAAATTTAAAATTCATACGACATCGTTAAAGTTACAATTCCGGAATTTCGCAATATTGGATTTTTAAAATACAAAATAAATAGAATCTTATTTTATTACAAAATCACTAGTTTAGTTTCAAGTTAAGTTATTTAATACACAATTGAATTTAAATCTTTATCACACTTCAAATATTATAACTTGGAATATTAACAATTTAAATTAAATCTCTTGGGTACGATAATCTGGTTCTTAAAATAAGGCCACTATATTACTTCTTTTGACCACGTGCACTTGCGTGTGCTGGGAGGCAATAAGTTTTTGGTGTTGTTGCCGGGGATTTAAATTATAAATTGTTAAATTTTCTGAGTTGTTGTATCTTGTAGTGTTCACTACATTTGATCTTAGTTGTGTTAATTGTGCAGAAAATTTATTTCTAAATTAGAGGAGCAAGACTCTTACTTTCGTCAATCTAAAAGGAGAGGAGGTGTCTTGTTTCAAACTCCACCAATTGAAATTCTTGAATAGGGATATATAATGGGGGCCAAGGAAGAAATTGATCCTGTCGAAAGAAATTGATCCTGTCGAAGAAGATATGATGGAACAAAATCCACCTGCATTACCAACACCTAGGACAGTGAGAGATGTGGCTATTCCTAGAATCACCAATGTCACTAGTTATTTCACAAAGCCGGATCCTGGTGATCGTTGGACGCTTAAACAAAATATGATTCAATTACTACACTCAATTGGGTAGTTGATCGGACTACCACATGAAGCTCCACAGGTACATCTTCAAAATTTTTTAAAAATTACTACACTTTACAGGAGTAAATCGAGATTATATGAGGATGACCTTATTTCCCTTCTCATTGTTGGGGGAACCAAGGAGGTGGCTGTAAATTGAACCACCAAACTCCACTACTTCATGGGATGATGCTATTAGAAAGTTTCTTATTCGATTATTTCTATCCGATAAGACGACCAAATTAGGGAGTGAAATTTTAAGCTTTAAGCAAAGGCTGAGAGAGAACTTATATCAAGCATGGCACAGGTTTAAAACTTTACTTATAAATTTTTCACATCATTGTCAATCTAACGAAGTGTTGGTCCATACCTTCATTGAAGAATTGGAACCAAACACAAAGATTTTTCTGGATTCTGCTGTAGGAGGACAAGTTTTGGAGAAGACATATGATAAGTTGTATACACTTCTCAATCGTATAGCTCAAGGAAATCCCAAGTGGAATGGAGAATCAAGTTGATCCGCAGTTCATAAGCAACCTGGTACGTTAGAAATTGGCGCTATCACCGCTTTGCAAGCACAAATTTCTGCTATGCAAAACATGATGACGACCCAATTCAACAACTTGTCGATGGGTCAACAACAGAAAAATCCAGTAGTACGTCAATAATCTGCATCGATAAATGTGGTACAACAAAAACAACAAAATAATCGGTGTGATGTTTTTGGAGGAGGAGACCATACTTCTGAAGTTTGTGGTTCAAATCCAGAAACGATATATTTTGTGGGAAATGCAAATAGAGGTGGATACCAAGGATTTGGGATTTTCTACAATCCAAATTGGAGGAATCATCCTAACTTCTCTTGGGGTGTTAACTAACAAAATTAAGGACAATCTCAACAACAACGTCCACAAGGAGGCCAACCATACTACAATCAACAAATGCATCAACCAGCAAAGCAAGCCAATCCGAACAACATGTCGGATAGTGAAGTGCTAAGGCAAATTTTGGCAAACCAAAATCGGCAAGAAGAGGAGATCCAAAGACACAAACAAAATATTTAAAATTTGGAGA
Organism: Solanum ossicruentum; assembly: GCA_025774065.1. Classification (NCBI taxonomy): domain Eukaryota; kingdom Viridiplantae; phylum Streptophyta; class Magnoliopsida; order Solanales; family Solanaceae; genus Solanum; species Solanum ossicruentum. Next base: position 30,507 of record JAOTQR010081987.1, on the reverse strand, counting down.
AGCAATTGGGGCAATTGGAAAGCTCAATGAACTCAAGACCCCAAGGAGGTTTGCCGAGTGATACAAACCCAAATTCCAAACAAGTTCATGTCGTAAGCACGAGAAGTGGGAAGCCATTGACTGAATTAGTTCCTAAGAAGGAAAATGTGGCTGAAGTGTTCAAAACAAGGAACCCATGATTCCAAGCACGTCCATTAATGAGGCAATTGTATTGCCTAAGTCACTGCCTCCATTCCCACAAAAGCTAGAAAAGAAGAAAGAGGATGAATATTTTCAAAAATTCAACGGGCTTCTAAAACAGGTACAAATTAACTTACCACTTATTGATGTTTTGCAAGGAATTCCAAAATATGCAAAGTATGTGAAGGACATTGTGGCCAATAAGAATAAGTTGGCGAAATATGAGACGTTAACACTCACCGAAGTTTGTAACTCTAGAATCTTGAATAGATCTCAATTGCCAACAAAGCTAAAAGGTCCCGGAAGCTTTCATAGTTCAAGTAACCATTGGGAACTATTTGAATGCCAAAGGATTATGTGACCTTGGTGCGAGCATAAATCTCATGCCAAGTTCATTGTTTTCAAAGTTAGGACTAGGAAAACCAAGGCCCATAACAATTGTGTTGCAATTGGCTGATAGATCAATGGTGAGGCCTGAAGGTGTTATTGGGGATGTCTTAGTTCAAGTGGGATCCCTTATTTTCCCTGTGTACTTTGTCATTCTTGATTTCGAACTTGATCTAGAAGTTCCTTTCATACTTGGTCGTCCATTTTTGGCGACAGGAGGGGCATTGATTGATGTGGCTGCAGGGAGGCTCACCATGAAAGCCCATGATAAATTTGAAGTCTTTGATGTGTACAAGGCCATGAAATTCCCCACTGCGTATAAGGATTTGGCAGCCATCATAGTGATAGATACGGTTGCTGCAGTAAGTCAGGTGGAGATTCAAGATCCGCTAGCAAGAGTGTTGCTAAATCAAGGGTTAGTGGATGATGCAGAAGTTCTTGAAATAGAGAGTGTGTTGAACATTAATGCAAGTATGTTTAAGAAGGGGGTTGAACCTTTAAATAGGGTGTTAGGTCCCCCTCCTAAACCATCAATTGAAGAGCCACCAAAGCTGGAATTGAAACTGTTACCCTCACATCTCAGGTATGTGTTTCTTGGAGAAAATGATACTTTACCTATGATTCTGTCTGCTTCATTGACTGCAGCTTAGGTAGAAGATGTTGTAGTGGTGCTTAAGAAGAGGAAAAGAGCCATGGGGTGGCAAATGTCAGACATCCATGGCATCAATCCAGCCCTGTGATGCATCAAATCTTTATGGAGGAAGGACACAAACCAACGGCGCATCCACAAAGACGACTAAATCCAATCATGAAAGAAGTAGTGAAGAAAGAGGTGATTAAGTGGTTGGATATGGGAATCATTTTCCCATATTTGATAGCAAATGGGTCAGCCCGGTACAATGTGTTCCGAAAAAAAGTGGCATAACGGTCGTCACCAATGATAAAAAGGAGTTGATACCAACAAGAATAGTGACTAGGTGGAGGATTTGTATGGATTATAGGAAACTAAATGATGCCACCCGAAATGACCATTACCCAGTACCATCCATTGACCAAATGCTTGATAGACTTGCCGAGCAAGAATATTATTATTTCTTGGATGGTTACTCGGGGTATAATCAGATCACCATTACTCCGGAGAATCAAGAGAAAACCACATTTACTTATCCATATGGTACATACACTTTCAAACGCATGCCCTTTGGGTTATGCAATGCACCTGCTACTTTTCAATGGTGTATGATGGCCATTTTTCATGATATGTTGAAGAATATGTTGAAGTGTTTATGGATGATTTCTCAGTCTTTGAGGAAACATTCAAAAAATGCTTGCAAAATTTAGACAAGGTTCTAGCAAGATGCGAGGAAACTAACCATGTCCTTAACTAGGAGAAATGTCATTTTCTTGTTAAGGAAGGGATAGTTTTGGGACATAAGGTGTCAAATCTTGGATTAGAGGTGGACGGAGCCAAAATTGAAGTAATTGAGGAGTTTTCTCCACCAGGTTCAGTCAAAGGAGTCTGAAGCTTTCTTGGACACGCGGGATTTTACCGTAGATTCATTAAGGACTTCTCAAAAATTGCCAAGACACTTTGTGCACTCCTTTAAAAAGAGGTACCTTTAACTTTGATTCTTCATGTTTGCAGGCATTTGAGACATTGAAGAGGAAGTTGATTGAGACACTATCTTGCAAGCACCGAATTGGGAACTACCGTTTGAGCTTATGTGTGATGCAAGTGACACGGTGTGGGTGCTGTTTTGGGGAAGCGAAAGAAAAAGGTGTTCCACTCAATATACTATATGAGCAAAACCCTTGATTCAACTAAAAGTTACTACACGGTTACAGAAAAAGAGATGCTTGCTTTAGTATATGCATTTGATAAATTTAGATCTTATTTGGTGGGCACCAAAGTCATCGTTTTAACTGATGATGCCATTGTCCGATACTTGTTCAACAAGAAGGATGCAAAACCAAGGCTTATTAGGTAGATCTTTCTGCTCCAGGAGTTTGATATTAAGATCAAGAATCGAAAGGGGATCGAAAATCAGATTGTCAACCATCTCTCTTGCTTGAAAAATGATGCTCACATAAGGGAGCAAATGCAAATCAAGGAGAAATTTCCAGATGAGTAGCTATTGGCAGTTGAAGTGGCAGAGTTACCATGGTATGTAGACATCATTAATTACTTGGTAAGTGAAGTCTTTCCTCCCACTGCCAACCATTAACAATGGAAGCGGTTAGCCCATGACGCCAAGGCTTACATATGGGATGAGCCCTATCGTTTCAAGAAAGGGGCTAATGGTATGGTGCGAAGCTGTGTACCTGAAGCCGAGATGTAGCAAATTCTGGAAAGGTGCCATGCTTCACCATATGGTGGTCATCACGGAGGTGAGCGCATAGCTTACAAGGTACTTCAATAAGGTTTCTTTTGGCCAATTCTATTTAAAGGCGCTGTGCACTTTGTGAAATCTTGTGATGCTTGCCAAAAGACTGGCACCATCTCTAAGAGGCATGAAATGTCTCTTAACAACATTTTGGAAGTGGAATGGGGTATGGACTTCATGGGTCCATTCCCACCATCTTTTGACAACACTTACATCTTGGTCGCGGTCGATTATGTTTCCAAATAGGTAGAAGCGGCAACTTTACCTACCAAATGAGTACAAAGTTGTAAGTAAGTTCTTGAAGAAACACATTTTCACTTGCTTTGGTATACCGAGAGCCATCATTAGTGATGGTGGTACACACTTCATCAACCAAACAGTTAAAAATCTTCTCGCCAAGTATGGAGTAAGACACAAGGTCGCCACAACTTACCATCCATGTCGAGGTTTCTAATCGTGAGGTGAAGCAAATTTTGAAAAAGATGATAAATGCTACTCGGAAAGATTGGGCTATCAAGCTAGATGAAGCACTGTGGGTTACCGAACTGTCTACAAGACACCCATTGGCACATCTCCATAAAGGTTAGTGTACGGTAAGGCTTGTCATCTTCTGATGGAGCTCGAGCACCAAGCTTATTGGGCAATTAAAAGGCTAAATTTAGATCCCCGAGCTCGCTTGACGAAAGAAATTGGAATAGCCGGAGGAGTTAGAAGAATTCGGACTCCAAGCATATGAGAATGCCAAACTCTACAAGGAGAAGACCAAGCGGTGGCATGATCGACATAACATCAAGCGCACTTTTGAGCCGGGCCAACAGGTATTACTTTTGAATTCTTGTTTGAAACTGTTTCTAGGTAAGCTGTGATCCAAATGGAGTGGGCCTTACGTGCTAGTATCAGTAACACTACATGGAGCGGTGGAATTGAAGGACGAGACCTCCAACCAAACTATTTTAGTAAACGGCCAGCATGTCAAACACTATTATGGTGAAGAAGCAAACAAGTTTGTGGTGACCATTGAGTTAGCTAGAGATGAGTGAGTTCATGCTTTATCGTGCTGCAACATTAAATCAAGCATTACACGGGAGGCAACCTGTGGTGAGGTGATATTTTTCTAGTTATTTTTCTTTTTGTGCAATTTTGAATTTCCAATAAATAAAAATAAAATAAAATTAAATAAAATGTTTTTCATGACTTTAAACCCCAAAAATCAGAAAATCAAATTTTGCACAAAATACACTAGTCCGTGACCAAGCCGCGTCGTGGACTAGGTGTCAAAATTCTGAAAATTTTTGATCTTTAGTCCCCCTAGATTCGTTGGCTATTTTTCGAATTTTTTTGGTCAAAATCAATTTTTGTAGCATATTTAAGCATGTTATGTGTTAAGTCGATTTTTTCAAGCCCGAATGAATTTTTTTTAATCAATCCAGGCATAGAGCTTTTCGCTCCCCTGTTGCGACGCGTAGCTGTGTCCAAAATTTTTTATGAATTTTTTTTGAAGGCATCTTCGCGCCCAAGGCGCGACGCGCTAAGGTGTATTTTTGCTGATCCGACCCGGCCCAACTCCATTTTAAATCCCCAATTTCATTTTATTTCCCCTTTTTCACCATAAAACTGACCCCTCTTCCCCTTCACCCCCATTTCTATTCAACTTTCACCTTCTCAATATTCAAATACGCGAATCACTTTCATCAAAACTTCATGAAATCCTCAATATTCTTGCCTTCTCTTCCAAATCACGTAAGTTTCTTTAACTCTTCTTGTTCTCGGTTATCAGTTCTAAGATTCTTAGTGCATATTTTTTATGAAAATTAAAATAACTTCATGCTTGGTGAAGATTATGGTGCAACAATTAAGGGGTATTACTCATTTAGGCCTACATTCTTGTATAGATAAATTTTTATGCATGAATTTAAGAGCATGAAACCCTGGCCGAAATTGGGTGGAAATTGGACCAAATTTTGGGAAATTGTGATATTGAGTCCAACTCGTTGATAAGATGAAGTTTCATTGCCTAGTTATGCCATAAATCAAGCATAGAGTTGTTGAGATGTATCCTAATGCTTCATGTAGTATCCCCATGGATCGAATGGTGCTTCATTAGTTTTCATGAATTACTAGCTTTCTCCTATCACTTCATTAAGTTTGATCTTGCCCAACAACATAAGCATGAGAAGGAGTGGGTAGGGGGCACTAGAATCATACGATGAGGGCAGTGATTGGGTGACTGATATCATCTTGATAACGGTGCTAAAAGGGAACTGATTAATGCTTGTAATGGATAAAAATGGACTGTTGGCTGCTGCAATTGTGATAAAATGTATAGTAAATATAGTGTTGATGCTTAATGTTATTCTGATATGCTCTAAAAATATGAAATGGTAGTATAAATTAAGTTGGGAAGTCTGAGTACCTTCTCACCCACTACGTTCATTATGTCTCTTCTCCTAGACTGAATTCGGATTCTAATGGCTTCTTTTGTTTGTAACTTTACCTCCTAACTTCTGTTTTAGTTGTAATGCTTCTCCTGTGAACATACTCAGTCGAGGCATTGTATGGGCCCGTTTCCATAAGGAAAATGAATAGACAAGGTTGTGTCCTATTTTTATGCTAGCACTACTGAAATAAGAAACTGTTCAATGCTTGAAATTGGCAACAAAACTTGAAATGTCTGTTGCTGAATTCTGATAGTTGAACTGGAGTGCCTATCTTTTGCTATTCATTTATGCTTTTAATTGATTTTGCAGGATACTATGGCATCTACAAGAAGGCAAATTGGACAGCCCCATGGAGCTACAGTTACAAGCAGCAGATGGAGACCTAGGGACATCCTAATAGTCCCACGAGGCCCCGTACACAAGAGACGGGCGCTCCAATTTAGATCAAATGCGGTCAACCGAGAAGGGCAAAAGTGGTAGAAAAGCCATAGTGAGTCCAAATACTTTCCTGACTTCCCCATTGATGCCTAGTCGCTCGCACGAGATTATCATCATATCCACCAGAGGTGCCTCGACTACCAGCTGTATTTCTTGTTTGAGCATCCCTACCTATGTAATTTGAGCAAAGTTCAGAAGTTCTATGCCAAGATGAGCAAGGATCCACTCACCCGACAGGTCAAGGTGAGAGATGTCATCATTGACTTCACCCCTCTAGCCATTAATGAGATTATTGGTACTCGCTCGGATATACTTTCAAACGCATTCGACGAGTTACTCCAGCATCCTCCATACTAGTCCATTCGTCACATGCTCTCTAGACCACAGTCGACTGCATGCTGAGACAGGCATGCTTATAGGGGATTCCAGCAGACCTTCCCATTAGGGCATCTTAATAAGGATGCCCGTGTTTGGCTTAAGATAGTGACCCATGGCCACTTTCCAGGATAATATTTTTCGGAGGTCATGAGGGATTGGGTCTGTTTGGTATATGCTTTCATGATAGGGATGGAGCTTAACTTTGGGTCGATATTGAAGTCAGCCATGAGAAAGGCCCGATACACAAGGGCGACAGGTATGCATCCGGGGGTATTATTACCGAGTTATGTTTACGTGCAGGAGTGCCCACAAAGGCTTTTGATTACTAACCCCACGGCGAGGCGTCCATTTATATAGTCAGCAATGTTTAGAGGCCAGAGATATGCATACACCCTATGCTTACTATCACTGAGCGCGCTCGGAGATAACCTGGTCCAGGCACGAATGTTTGGACTCTAGATGCTGATGATCTAGACGAGTGGACGCCCAACCACGACCGAGAAGCTTGCCAAGGTAGAGGTCTAGTATCCCCTTAATGATCATGCCCGCGCAATGTTGGGCCTCAGACCTCAGTTCGTGGAGCTGGTCGATGATTGCATTCCCTCTGATCCAGATGCAAACAAGAGTGACACAAAGGATGACGAGGAGGATGATGATGAGCTGATACCAACATTGGAGGATTGAGCATCTGTTCCCCATTCCACAAGTTCATTTTTGTTAGCACTGGGGACAATGCTATTATTTAAGTATGGGTAGGGAACCTTATGCTACTGAATGATACATACTACTATTTTATTTTGATTTCTACTGCACTTGTTGTTTTGACATGCTTATATTTGCTTTTATTTTTAGACAGCCTTATATGAAGCATGTTTACAATTATCTTGAATATGTGTTATTATTGCATTCTCATATAATTATTTAATTTGGTAGTCATAGTTGAGTGACATTATCCTATGACAGATGGATGACGACCGTCATAAGGGTACGTGTCAAATAGAGTCTCATTTTTAGAATGTCGATAGTATATAGAAATATTCATTATATGTGAACCATGGCAACTAAGATAGTGTAAATTCTTGAGTAACTAGTAGCTAAGACTTAAAATTCGTATTTGATGAATATATGCTTAATTTTGAATTCATGAGAAATATGTGATAGTGAATCTAGTGTTGCCTTATGATGAAAAATGTTCCATATGATTGTGAGTTGAATTGTCAGTCTATGTTGTTATATCTGTTAGAACTTTCCCGGTATGTTACATTAACTTAGTAGATATTGAATTGAAGGGAAAGGATATAGGCATTTCTTTGATAACTCGAATATATTATAATCATGTATCCATTTAATCAAAACATTCTAGTTAGCCCCATTGAGCTTTAGACTTTTTCTTTGATTAGCTACATTTTAAGCCGAATCCTTTCTTTGATGTTTATCAGTATTTGATCCTAAATCTTAAGCGCTTTTAGCACAAAAAGTCAGGGAATTAGAAGCTAAAGTGGAACCTAAGCAGTTAAAATTTTATGGTTCGGGGTTACTCTCTCTATATATAAAAAACTAGAAAACAGAACAATAAAGTGTTTGCAAAGATTTGCTAATAATTTTGAATGTGTAAATTAGGAAAACAAATAAAGGATGTTGGAATGAAAAGGATTAAAGTTAAAAGAAGTGAAAGATGGGTTAGTGTAAGCTTTAAGCGCTCGGGAAATGAATCTTGACAGCTATATCCAGAAAATATATCCTACCAAGCCCTAAGCCTACATTTCAACCAAATAAAAGACCTAAGTGATCTCTTAAATGAAAATTCTAACTAGGTGAAATTTAAACATTAAGGGCAAGTCTATAATAACCAGAAGTAGCCTAAGGTTTCTTTTGTGAGAGGGAGAGTTGATTATGTACCCAAATATAATCTTCTTTATGGAGTTTGATTGTGTGGATGGGTAATTCTCCTAGTGAGGGCACATGATCATCTAAGGTTGGCAACTAAGTAAAGCTGTAATGGAAATTCTGAATGAGTCTGCATTGATTCATTAAAGTATTTATTAAAGTTGATGTTGGTAGGAATTTTGAAAAATGCTTGTCTTGGGTTGAAAAGGGTTATGCATATAAAGTTTGTTATACATACTATCTAGGTATCTGCATGCATGTGTCTTGATTTACTCGAAGACGGACAAATCTCTAAGTGTGGGTTGGTGATCTTAGGCGTAATTATATGCCTAAATAAGCAAAAGTTCCATAATTAGAGTTGAGTCAGAGGGTAAATTCATAGGGTTTTTAGTATTTTAATAGGATTTTGTGTGTTATTGTTAATATTGGTCAAATTATGCCTCGTGGTTGTGTTTCTATAGATTTTTATCAGATTTTGAGGTTCTGGAATGAGACCCGGAGCAAAGGAAGACAATCCACACAAGAAAAGAAGGAATGAAAAATTACAACACATGGTCCACGTCCAAGGCACGTCGCGGACTAGTGTTAATTTGATGGATAATTATTTTTCAACATGGTAGGTGGAAAAAGCAACCAAAATAACGCTAGTCCGCAATGCGGACTTGTGTGAAAAGGTTTAGAAAATCGTTCAGTCAACGTTATATGCAAATTTGATTAAAATAATACTAGTCCACATTGCGGACTTAAGAAAAAACACGTTAAAATTCAGTTTTTTGGGCTATAAAGTCATAGGTAGCTTGTTTAATCGAATTCTTGTCTAAGTTTGGATAAAGAGAAGCTTTGAAGGTGGTTGTAACTTGCAGAGACAGTTCTGGGTTAGTTTTATTTTCATTTTGTTGTGAGTTGATGTATTTCATTATATTCTTGTTGTGTAAGATTAGCATGAGTCGCTAATCTTTTCATTTTCTGGGATTGTAGCCATATACAATGTTTTAATCTTTGATTTTTGATGCTTATGAAAGGGTTTTGTGATTGTTCTTACATTATTTAAATCTACATTTCTTAGCTTGATCACCTACGGAATGAATATGTTATGCATTGTGAATTCGAAAGATGTTGAAATGCATAAGAACACAATAATGTAAGGAGTTTGTTCAACTAAAATGTTAGATTGATTTGTATGTAAGAGAATTGTGACAACTACTTATACACCAAGCTTGATTTAAAAATACAAGAAGAAAATATTAATGCATTCTTATTACTTATCTATCCCCGCTCAACGATGTAGTTAGGCAAATAATAGGAATAGCCGGCAGAAGTGTGCAACCCTGTTTAGGTAATTTCATCCCTATGAGTCAATAATTCGTTTCCCAAAAATAAGTATTAAATTTAAGATTAATACAAACTCGTTAAGATTACAATCCCAAAATCTCGCACTATTGGATTTTCAAAATACAAAATAAATAGAATCTTATTTTATACAAAATCACTAGTTTAGTTATTTAATACACAATTGAATTAATTAAATCTTTATCATACTTCAAACATTATAACTTAGAATATTAACAATTTAAATTAAATCTCTTAGGTATGATAATCCGGTCCTTAAAATAAGGCCACTATATTACTTGTTTTGACCATGTGCACTTGCATGTGCTGGGAGGCAATAGAGACTCAGTAGTGGTTCAAGCTTTGGCTCTATGCTTTCCCTCATTTAGTCCTACCTGAGTTCTTTATTCTTATCTTAGCTTTTTTATGTATCTTTGGGCTTATGGAGGTCCGTTCAAAGTTTTACATTAACTTGCGCACGAGTTTACCTTTTGGGCTTATGAGGGCTTAACTAGATTTAGTTTCTTTTGGTCTTGTTTGTTCTTTTACACTCGTCTGCATATTTTATTTACTATTTTCTTCTCTAGACCTTTGTCTATGATTTATTCTAATATTTTCTATCACATTTATATTTCTTATCAATCGAACTATGATTCCTACTAGGCACATATTTTTTGGTACTCAGATTACACTCTACATTGTTTTCACTATGCAAGTTTGAGAATCAGTTACCACTGTTGTCATATGAGCTAGTAGCAACTATTGTTCAGAGGCAATGATGAGCACACAATATTCTAGATCTTTACCATCTTCTTCTGTAAATTTTGTGGCCTGTCTTTTTATTATTGAGATAGGACTAATATAGTTGTATATATTTTTGATCCACTTTTATGTTTTCTATGTTTTTGGTGGCTCTGTACTTATGGCTTTCAAGTTCTGGGTAGGATTCCACTTACTTATATACTTTTGTCTTCTCTTATATTACTATTATTATTATCATTGTTTAATTTCTATATACCCGTTATTAGCTCTTTTCAATTTCGAGTTGGCTTACCTACTTGCGGAATATAGTAGGTTCCATCATGGTATGAGAATTTAGCTCATGAAAAGTTGGTATCAGAGCCCTAAATTTATTGGTCTCACCTTTACAGAGCCAACACCTAGTAAAGTACTGTGGATCGGAGCGAAGACATCTATGTCTTATCTTTGGGAGGCTATAGGGTGCCATTAGGGATGTTCACTATTTTGTGGCAATATATGTTCTATTAATTTCCTAAAATTTTACTTGATTCATTCTTTTGCAGGATGGCTCACATATGCAGATCTATGACTGGTGACAACTAACCTAGACTAGTGTCATGACTCATTTTCTCAAGTCATGATGACACCTACTATAATCCATCGATAGATAAGTCAATCCATAATTCAGAATTTCTAGTAATGGGTTTAAGGAAAGAAACTAGACGAGAATCAACATTTTAAAGATTAACAAAGTAAAGTATAGAAATTGAAATACATACAATTAAAAATGATCCCTCTAAGAATCTAAAAGTCACAAGTACAAAGCTACTACAAAATAGAAGCAAGTCCCAAAAATGGACAAAAATATAAATAAATCTAAATAGTTTCAAAATAACAAAAGGTGGCCACACAAACGAAAGGAGATAGAAATGATCCAAAATGTTGTGAGCTCACTCTCATCTCTGAATCAGGCTATTGCATGCTCGAAGACTCAATGATGGTAACTGGTGCTCGAACTTTCATCACATAAATAGACACAGAGTGTAATATGAGTACCAAGAAAATAGGTACCCAATAGGCATTATAGGTTGACTGAGTAGGAAAAGTAAAGAAAATATTAAAACAAGGAGTAAATCAAAATAGAGTTCAATAGAAAAATTACAAGGTAAAGTAAGTAAGTAAGTAGAGCACCCGGGAATAGAAGAAGCTAAGATAAGAAAATTATGACTGATTACTGCTGACTTGATCCCCATTAGCCCAAAAGATGTGGAATTTAATGTAAAAACTTGAATGGACCCCCATAAACCCACCAAGTACACAATGGCTAATGATATAGAGATTAGGAACCTGTGAATTTTAAAATCTAAAATTGTAAAATCAAAACCATTATTTCATACCAGTAAGGATATAGAGTACCGAGGTTGAACCTGAAATCGAATGCTCAATAAAACAATTTGTATTATCGAGGCTAAAACTTGAATCCAGATGATCTCCGAGAGTATCAATAGGATAGGTTGAACCTATTATTTAGATTCTCTCTAAAAGTACTTGTAAGAAGAGGTTGTTACCTCAAATTTGGATGCTTACTGAAAGTATCCAAGTAGTGGAGAATGAAACTTGAATTGGACACTCACTAGAAATGAAATAGCGATGCTGAGAAAATTCATAAAAAACTGTAGTTGGAAGTCGCCATGAAATGTCTCCATACGAAGTAAATAATACAACTATCCGAGCCTAGCCCAAAGACCGATCTCAAATCGCAAATGGGCCTTGATATCACTAGCAAGTTTCACAAGATGCAAAACTAGAAAATTATGGATAGGGTCTTTGCTAGAGCAAGGTTACTACCTAGGTAAGGCCTAACAACTAGAATCAAGTCTGCTATACACTAGAGGGATCTAAGTACTAGTCATCCCAAACTAAGGCCAATATGATTAAGCTAAAAATAAACAAGCATTCAACATAATACAAGGCATGAAAGATCATTAACAATAAGCACATGATTACAAGTACCCTAAATTACTAGAAAAGAGACCTAAAACATGATTTCTAATCTCCTAAGCTTGATCAAATAGCTACCCAACCCAAAGTCTAACTAATCGGAAAGCATTTACATATTCAAGCTTACTCTAAGAAGTGGGAAGCCATAGCCTACCTATAGGCTAATCACACATGCTCCAAATCATAATGTCAGACCTTTCCCTTTTCATAGGTCCCTTAAAACACTGTCATTCTATTAAGAATAGGATCAGAATTATTAAGTCATTTAGATATTACAATCACAAAAAAGAGGACAAGCTAACTTTAGAGTTCAAAATGAGAATGTGGGACCCAACAAAAAATTTTGGAATTAACTTTATAAAAAGATCCTAAATAGTTCAACAAACTTGTGTCCCAAAATGGAACATAATTCGATGCTCAAGAACACCAAAAATTAGCCATGTAATAAAATTCATAATTTGAGCTAAGAAGCATACTAGGGACAACATTTCTCAACCACTCCAATGTGTTTCCCGAGTAATTCCCCAAAAATTTAAGATTTGAATCAGTAAAGCTAAAATAAGGAAAAAATCGCATTGTAAAATTCTCAAATGAGCTGCTTTGTCCTAAAACTCTTTTGAAAAGACCAATGAAGTGACCTTCATAGTCATGGCCATTGTGGCCCACGAACATGAAGGTCCCAACAATTCTCCTTTCAATGCAACCTAAGGTATATGATCGCGATGGTCAAGGCCCAAGGCCACTAGGAATATGACCCTTGGTCCATGACAATGAAGGTTAAGTACTCCAACCTCTATATGTACGACACCCTAGATGCAATCATGAAGAACAAAAAAGGTCTGCCCCAGATGATGCTTTTCTATTGGTTTAGGATAATTTCCAAAACTCCAATAGGGTGCTTGAAATTCATTTGAAACCACAAGTGCATAAATGAACTATGCTACTGTATCAAATTCAATGCTATGGACTCAATGATATAGTCACAATTTCGTACAAGGTTGTGTCACCAAAAAGTGGGTCTATTCATAAGGGTCATTTTTTACCAAATCTATCAAGGGCTCGAAAATGAGTTCAAAAGCCTAAAAAAAACTAAGAAAAGGTCATCTAGACCAAACTTGATGTTCTAAAGCTAACCGTACTATTAGAATTACCATTCAAGCATTATTTCCAAAAAAGATGACCGATGCCAAATTTGGGCATATTTTGGAAGGTTAAAACATTAAAGTGCTTAAACTCACAATGAAAGCCTTAAAACTTTTGCTGACCATGACTGTAGCCTAAAATGGGCATTTTAGAGTTGATGGAACTATCATAATTCTATTTTAAGGTTGTTTACCCTAAGTTTGATTGAAAATATCTTTTCAATTTATAAAGGCCTCAAAGTACTAAAAATTGCACAAAATTGAAGCAAATGACTAGGCGACTAAACTGTCAGAGCGATCAAGTCATAAATGAATTAAAGTCATAATAGGAAAGCTCTAACTAATAAAATGTTAGCACTAACACAAAAATGACCTAAGAGGCCATTAAAGCTGGTAGATCGGGCCTCAGTTAGGGGTAGAGGCCGATCACGAGGCCGTGCTAAGGCTGTAGTACCAAACCATCACAAAGACAAAATTTTGTAGCTAGAGATAGAGGATCACGTTACTCTTATTCCTCCCTAGTCACCACAACCACTACGTGCCTACCATGATACTAGTTTTGCAAGTGGCTATTACTCAATTATTGACAGTGTCAGGGGTATACAATAGGCCCTAATAGTAAACCCAGCCATGAACTCACCATAGAGTTAGGCTATAGCTCTAGTTTAGAAGGCTCATTCTGCCCCAACACACCTATTACTGCATATTCAAATATTTGAAGTAATGCTATGCCATTCCAGGAGCAAACGATCCTTAGGTTCTTTCTCAAATTGGAATTACCAAGGTTTTTTGGGGTAGTTTGGGAGGATGCCCATGAGTTCCTCACTTCTTGTAGTGAGTGATTCCATACTCTAGTATCTTGGATGGAGTTTTCAGAGGCCTTTTTAGCAAGATTTATTCCTCTCGAGTCTCAAGTACAGGTTCCTTGAGTAGTTCTTGAGGATGGAGAAGGCATTATGATAGTATCAGAGGTTGAAGCTAGATTCCATGACTCAGTATAAATGCTACTATGATTTTGCCTACAGAAGATGAGAGGATTTTGTGTTTTGACTATGGCTTGAGGACCTAGTTGTGGATTGAGACACATCCCTTGGTTACAAAAAGTCATTCCTTTTAGGATGTACTTGATCATGCCCGTACTATTGAGCACCTCCATTGAGAGACCCAAGGGGGCACAACGATAAGAGGGCTCAATATGAGGGTAGCTACATTGTCCAGTATTATACACCTGATGATTATTATAATATGCCATAAAAATGGGTCTAGCAAGCTAAACGACTAGCATAGGCCTTACTTCAAACTTCAGAAGGTGATCGACTCCAGTATGCACCTCAAATCGGGGTGGTCCTTCTTATATTGCAGGACATAGGGTGACAGATGCACATTGTATACCTCAAGTCAGACTGGCTCATCTTATTCAGTAGGTCAAAGTTCTATGGTCTTAAATTTGGATACTAAGGTAATGGTAGTCATCATTTTATTGGGCAATCTTCCCAATGATGCTACGATTATAGTGAGTAAGACCATTAGTACAAAGATTACCAACGACAAAATCCATGACCTTTTACTACTTAGATAGCTTGATAACCTCTAGTAGTAGCACCTCTATCTAGAGGTAGGGATTAGGGCTAGAATTATCAGGGTGGTTAGTAGGGTGCTCGAGGAAGTTCTTAAAGAGGCAAGTCAGGTGGTAGAGGGGATGCTTGAGGTAGAGATCGTTATGGCTATTTCTATGAGGCTCCAACAAGGTTAGAGGCTAAGGCATCAAATAATGTTATAATAAGTACAATTCTTTTATGTTAACAGTGAACTCTAACTCTATTTGATTTGGATTCAACTTATTAATATGTGTTTATATATTTTTCTCTCGACTAGGCATGAATCTTGAGCCATTAGCAGTGCAGTTGATTGTTTTAACCTCGGTAGGTAATTCATTAGTTGTGGATCAACTATGTAGATCTTGTGGGGTTACTTTATAGGGGCAGAATACTCAATGATCTTATTCTGCTTGATATGTTGTATCTTGATACTATTTTAGGCATGGAATGGCTGTCTCTTCATAATATAGTTTGGGTTTATTATGCTAAGATCATTATATTATCCATGCTTGGGATATCACCAGTGGTGTGGCAAAGATCTTATAGTCACAACAAATTGAGATTATCTCTTATGTTTGAGCCTAGAGGTTAGTAGCTCGCAAGTACTTAGTCTATTTGGCTTATGTTCAGGATGTCGCTAGCAAGGCTTCTTTTGTTTACTCTATTCATTTTTTTACTGACTATCTAGCATACTCCCACCATAGATTTGGAGTAGGGCACTAATATTATTTCTATTTATTGGTTGTCCCCATTAAAGCTTAAGAAGCTCAATGTTCAACTTTAGGGTCTCCTAGATCAAGTATTCATTTGGCCTAGTGTATCTTCTTAAGGTGATCCCATCCTATTTATTAAGAAGAAGGACAAGGCCATGCAAATATGTGTTGATTATAGGTAGTTGAATAAGGTGACAGTTAAGAATAGTTACGCCATGCCTTATATTGATGGCATATTTTTATCAATTCTAGGGTGGTCTATTATTTCCTAAGATTAACTTGAGATCTGGCTACCACCAAAGGAGTAGAGCAGCAGACATCTCTATGATTACTTTTCAAACTCGCTGCAACTATTATAAGTTCCTTGTGATTTTTTTTGGGCTAACTGATGCCCCTACTTTACTTATAGATTTGATGAATCATCTTTATAGGTTCTATCTTGACTTCTTAGTTGTAGTCTTTATTAATGATAATATAGTATACTTGGGGAGCAGAGAGGATTACGTTCCAGACATTGAGTGATCAACAACTTTATGCCAAGTTCTTAAACTACGAGTTTTGGTTAGAGCCAATGACATTTCTAGGACATGTAGTGTCCAAGGATGACATTGTGGTGGCTATTCATGGTCGGACCAGGCCTACATCTGTTATAGAGGTTCAGAGTTTTATCATATTGGTTATTTATTACAGATAGCTTATTGAGAGCTTCTCAACTATTCCATCACCATTTAGTCAATTGATTCACCAGGATGTTTCTTTGTATGGCCTGAGTGTGAGATACGCTCTTGGAGGCTCAAGGAGTTGCTCACCATCGCTCTTACTCAAACTTATCCAATTGAGGGCAAGGATTTTATTATGCATTGTGACAGATTTAATATTGGTTTAGGGCATGTTATGATGCAGCGGGGCTGCGTGATAGCATATGCTTCGAGGTAGTTGAGAGTGCACGAGCACAACTATCTCAATCATGACTTAGTGTTGGCGGTAGTATTCTTTGCACTCAAGATCTGGAGGCATTTTTTTTATGGAGTCCACTATGAGATTTTGTAATGACCCATTAGATCATCTTGAGGATTAATCCTTTTGATTTTCTATAATATCACTCTCATAAATTTTAAATAGGTATTTCGAACTATTCAATAGCTACAATTATTTAAGTTACGGGTAAATTTAGATAGTTAGTTTAATTGGGAGACTAAATTGATAACTTATTAAATATCCTATACCACTTAGTATATATGGTAAAATTAGTTATTGGAGTTTAATTCTATTAATATAATTTGAAAAATAAAAGAAGAAGAGAGGGTTTACTATTTAGGCAAAGTGAAAGGCCATCTATTCAGGTAATCATCTAATTAAATTCTAATCGCGAATGGGGTATGTTGGCAGGGGCCATGTGACGTCTTTAATTACAAAAATATACTAGGATGCAAAAGGATCAATTATGTGTACTTTAGTGGATGGATGTTATTATGGTATGTTTATGCATAAAAGATTTTGGTAGTATTAAAAAAAAGGGGCAGACTAATTATTTAAGATAATTGATCATGTAAGGTGTTGGAATTGGAAGCAAGACAATTTTGTAGCATCGTTAAGTTGGTGAACATTCTTTTGCAATCATACCTTGTTACAGTTTAGTGGAGATCACGTACTTTTTCGTTTAGCCTCAATAATTTCTTTTATTACCATATTATGGTTTAGGTTTGACATATTGAGATAGGTGATTAGATATTAGGTGTATCATATTTTATAAACCCCATTAGAGTTATGTTATTTGGAGGAATTAAGACTTAACCATAAGTTTTAAATTTAGGAAAATTGGTTGTAGAATTAATTGGAAGATTCTCTGGTCTAGGTTAGGTCATATAGGAACATGGGTGTATTCATTTCAAATTGTAATTGTGAATTCTTATTGGATTAGATTATGGTGTTTCGGATTCCATTTGGAAGGGGAAGGCTTTAGTGCTTGGCTAATTGTCTTTGGCTAAGGCAAGTGAATTTCTTAACCTTTGTTAAGTATATAGAATCTTGTGCTTCTTGTATAAGGTATTGGGAATTATTTGAGGTATTGAGCTAGTGTTGATGTTGTACCAAACTATGTTATTGTGAATTATGCGCTGTATTAAATGAGTCATTTTCTCATTATTATGTAAACATGCCAATTTTCATTGACTTTTGTGACAAGTATTTTGTGGACTGGAAAAGAATGAGAATTAAAGAGGATGTACCATATTTGAGGGACGTGTCGCACGCTACGATGGATACTATGATTTGAGGGTCGTGTCACACGCCGTGACAGATACTATGATTTGAGGAACGTGTCACACGCTGTGACAAATACTATGATTCGAGAGTCGTATCGCATGCTGCGACAGATGCATGGACTAGAAGTCCCCCATGTGTCCCGGACTGTGAGATAGCGAGTGTGTATCACCATGTCAGACACGCATCATGTTACTTGACATTGCATTGCATTGCATTACATCTCATTATCATTTATAAATGTATGAGTGCTTTTGTAAAACTTGTGATAGATGCACTTGATCCCTTGTGTTGTTGATATATAATAGTTTGTGTGGTTATTGAGCTATATGCTATGTACTTTGTGAATTGTTATGCTGGACTGATTTTATGCAGGTTGTAGTTGTGGGGGTTTGGTTGGAGTGTTGGGTGTACCTGTATTCTATATTACTTAATTTTGTGTTTAGTAGTTCACTTGTTGAGTACCATGTGTTTGGTACTCACCCCTTACTACAATAATTTTGTAGGTTGCGAGCCCGGATCATCGTGATACACTCTATTTTCCTTGTCTGAGGATTCCTGTGGAGATTGTGAGAGGTAGTTGTCTTCCATCCCAGCTGACTTCTTACTCCTATTTATGATTTTGTTCTATTCTAGAGACAATATCATATGATACTTGTGTTTCCTTTTGAATCTATTGTAATACATTAGAAGCTTGTGCACGTGACAACCAGGTTTAGGGGGATTTTCATTCAGTTGACTTATCATCAGCAATTGAACTTCCATTTTTTTAATTGTAATTCCGTATTTTAACGTTATAGTTGGGTTGTAGGCTGACTTGTCTTGGTGGGATAAGACGAGTGCCATCACTCCCATTTTTGGGTTCTGACAGTTGGTATCAGAGCCTAGGTTCATAAGTCTTATGTGCATGCAAGCTGAGTTTCAGTAGAGTCTCAAGGATCGGTACAGAGACGTCTGTACTTATCTTTGAGTGGCTATGGAGATTGTTAGGAAACTTCCCCTTTTTTTATTCTCTCTTATCGTGCGTGGTTACGTTCATTGGTACTGAGTTATGCCCCTGTTCGTTTGACAGATGGCAAGGACTAGAGCTACTATTTCTGGTGGTAGAGGTGAGGCATCTCTTGAGGCAGTTGTCGTGGCCCAAATTAGAGGTAGGGGTAGAGCACGACCCAGAGGTCGTGCTCGTGGAGCAGCACCAGCGAAAGGTCGTGCTAGGGAGGTCTCTTTAGAGCCTACGGCTGACCTTAGAGGGAACCAAGTTCCTTCAGAGCATGTAGCTTCCCCTTCGCTGCAGGATAACTTATTGAGGGTGCTGAATGTACTTAAGAGTTTTTCCCCGAGTGGTAATACGACAGGCATGCTAGGTAGTTCTCAAACCGGAGGAGGAGCTCAGACCCCAGATTAGCATCATCTTTCATTGGTCCTTGATCTAGTAGAGCAGCCACCAGTAGGTACTAGAGTTGATATTGGTCCTGTACCAGCAATTGAGGTTTGGGGTGCACCTTTGGCTATATTAATTAAGAGTAAGCAGTGCTGATATGAGATGTTTAGGAAGATGAACCCATCTCAAATTCAGGGTGGAAGGATAGAGGATGCTCATGAGTTTCTGACTACTTGTAGGGAGCTATTGGATACTGTTGGCTTAGCTGAGTCACACGGGGTTCAATATGTTACTCTTCAGCTTCGTAGGCCAGCCAGAGGATAGTGGAGGACATACTCAGGGACTTTTCCTGTGGGATCTCCCACAGTGTCTTGGGAGATGTTCTCTGTTGCTTTTTATGATAGATTTATTCCTTGGAGTGTGAGGGAGGAGAATTGGTTGAGATTTGAGAGACTGAGGCAAGATGGCTTATCAGTCACCGAGTATGAGACATATTTCTGTTAGTTATCTAGACATGCTACAACCATTATTCCAAACAAGACAGAGAAAGTTCGTAGGTTTATGAGAGGATCGACCTATTCAATTTTGACAGGCAGTGTTTAAAGTATCTAGAGATGGGCCTCTTTCTAGTCTGTTATGAGTACTACTAAGGAGGCAGAGCTGATTGAGAGAGAAGTGTTTGGGGACCCTAAGAGGGCCCGTGCATCTGGTCAGTTTTCTGGTACCTCATCTAGAGGTAGATGATTTTATAGAGAGGGTGGCTCATCCCAACATCGAGGACCAGTTCATGCATCATTACTGATTTTTGGGGGTGGTTAGGTATATCGTGGGTCTACAGGGCAAGACAACTATGGTAGTTCTTCAGGATCCACATGTCAGTCCCAGAGACAGAGGTTTTGTTATTGTTGTGAAGATCCTGAACAGTTGATATGATAGTGTCCCTTATCGAGGGGACAAGATGGGCCCCATCCCAGATCTTCAGTTTAGACTAGACCACCGGCACCACCACCATACAGAGGGCGAGGCAAAGCTCAGACAGATAGAGGTGGCTGCATTCTAGGTAGAGGAGCGAGTGATTCCATAGTCCCATAGAGTGGGGGTAGAGGCATTGCTCAGACAGGAGATGGTAGGGGACCATATTGCTATGCATTTCCAGGGAGGCCTAAGGTAGAGGCCTCTTTTGCTGTCATCACAGCTATTATCTCGGTTTGTCATCGATCTGCATCTGTATTGTTTGATCCTGGATCTACCTACTCCTATGTGTCATCCTAGTTTTCAGTTGGATTCTACTTGCTATGTCATCGTATGCCTGTACCCATTCATATTTCTACACCAGTAGGTAAGCCTTTAGTGGTGGATCGAGTGTGTCAATCCTGTCTTATTTCTTTGTCTGGGTATAATACCTAGGTAGATGTGATTATTCTAGAGATGGTAGATTTTGATATTATCTTAGGGATGGTTTGGCTTTCCCTGTATCATGCTATTCTTGATTGCTATGCAAAAACGGTGACCTTAGTCATGCCTGGGGTACCAAAAATTGAGTAGAAGGGTGATAGTGGTTCTTATTCAAGCAAAGTCATCTCTCATGTCCATGCTCAGAAACTGATTGATAGGGGGGGTGTGTCTGACTTGGCTTTCATTCAGGATACTAATGTTGATCCAGCTTCTATGGAGTCTATATCAGTGTTTCAAGAGTTTGTCGATGTGTTTCCTACTGACCTTCCAGGTGTTCCACCCGATAGGGATATTGACTTTCCTATTGATCTAGAGCCGGGAACAAAGCCCATCTCCATCCCTCCATATCGAATGGCTCCAGCTGAGTTGAAGGAATTAAAGGAGTAACTTCAAGATTTGCTGAGCAAAGGGTTTATTCTTCCTAGCGTGTCACCTTGGGGTGCCCTAATCTTGTTTGTGAAAAAGAAAGATGAGTCCATGAGGATGTGTATTGATTATAGGCAGCTGAACAAAGTGACTCTCAAGAACAAATATCCTCTTCCTCGTAGTGATGACTTATTTAATCAGCTTCAGGGAGCAGCTTTGTTCTCTAAGATTAACTTGAGGTCTGGTTATCATCAGTTGAGAATCAAAGCAACAGATATCCCTAAAACAGCTTTTTGAAATCGTTATGGCTACTATGAGTTTATGGTGATGTATTTTGGGTTGACTAATGCCCCTATAACGTTCATGGAGCTAATGAACAGGGTGTTTCATTCGTACTTAGATTCTTTTGTGATAGTATTCATTGATGACATCTCGATTATTCCAAGACTGAGGCTGATCATGTTTGTCACTTGAGGCTAGTACTACAGAGGTTGAGAGAGGAAAAGTTATATGCGAAATTCTCCAAGTGTGAGTTCTGGCTTGATTCGGTAGTATTCTCAGGGCACGTGGTGTCTAAGGAGAGGATTAGAGTGGATCCGACTAAAGGTGGAGGCAGTTAGAGGTTGGACAAGGCCTACTTCAGCTACCAAGATTACCAGTTTTGTGGGGTTAGCTGGGTATTATTGATGGTTTATTCAGGGGTTTTCTTCCATTGTAGCCCCATTGACCAGTTTGACTCGGAAGAATGTAGCCTTCCATTGGTCTGATGAGTGTGAGGCGAGCTTCCAAAAGCTCAAGTCTTTGTTGACTTCGGCTCCCATTCTGACATTACCTGAGACAGGTATGGACTTTAAGTACATTTTGATGCGTCAGAAGTAGGGTTAGGTGGTGTATTGATGCAAAGGGGCAAAGTGATTGCCTATGCTTCTAGACAATTGAAGGTTCATGAGAAGAATTATCTAAACTTGAGGCAGCGTAGGTGGATGGAGTTGCTAAAGGACTATGATTTAACCATCCTATATCATCTGGAGAAGGCGAATATTATGGCTGACGCCTTGAGTAGAAAGACTTCTAGCATGGGGAGTCTAACCACCATTCGAGTGGATGAGCGACCTTTGGCTAGGGATGTTCAGCGTCTAGCTAATGGCCTAGTCGGGTTACAGCTTTCTGATAAGGGCGGTGTGCTTACTTTCCTTGAGGGTCATTCTTCCTTGATGGACCAGATTTGAGAACGTCAGTTTAAGGACGAGAAATTATGCCTCATCAGAGACAAAGTGACCAGAGGATAGGCTAAGAAAGCAGTGCTTGATCCTGATAGTGTTTTAAGGATTGGAAGTCGAGTCTGTGTGCCTAAGGTAGGTGATTTGATCAGATTGATTCTTAAGAAGGCTCGCTGTACTCGTTATTCCATTCATCCAGGAGCAGCGAAGATGTATCATGACCTGAGTCAGCACTATTGGCGGTGTGGTATGAAGAAGGATATTTTAGAGTTTGTGGCTAAGTGTTTAATTTGTCAGCATGTTGTGTGAACACCAGCAGCCTGGAGGTGAGTTTTAGAGAATGCCCATTCCTACATGGAAATAGGAGCGAATCATTATGGATTTTGTAGTGGGTTTGCCCAGTACTGTGGGCGGTAATGATTTTATCTGGGTAGTCGTGGATCGATTAACTAAGTTTTTCCATTTTATTCTGGTCAAGGTCAAGTATACAACAGAGACTTTAACTGAGCTTTACATCAGTCTGATAGTTAGATTGCATGGTGTGCCCGTTTCTATCATTTCTGATCGAGGTTTAGTTTTTACTTCACATTTTTGGAGGGCCCTTGCAACATGGTCTAGGTACTCAGCTGGATATAAGCTTAGCCTTTCACCCTCAGACAGATAGACAGTCTGAGCGGACTATTCAGGTGTTGGAGGACATGTTGCAAGCGTGTGTGATTAATTTTAATACCTGTTGGGACCAACACTTGCCCGTAGCAGAGTTCACCTATAATAATAGTTATTTCTCCAGTATTTAGATGGCTCCATTCGAACCATTATATTGTAGACAGTGTAGATCTCCAATTGGTTGGTTTGATTATGCTGAGATGGGCTCATTAGATGCAGACTCTTTGAGAGATGCTATGGAGAAGGTCCGTATGATTCAGGATAGGTTGTTGGCGGCTCAGACTCGACAAAAGAGTTATGCAGATAGGAGGATTCGGGCCCTGGAGTTTATGGTAGGTGATCACGTTTGGCTTAGAGTGTAACCCATGAAGGGTGTGATGCAATTTGGGAAGAAGGGCAAGCTTAGCCCTCAATTTATTGGCCCATTTGAGATTTTGGAGAGAGTTGGAGGGGTGGCCTATAGGCTGGCCTTGCCACCTAGCTTATCATCTATACATACTGTGCTCTACGTCTCCATGCTCCGGAAGTATGTGCCCGATGAGTCTCATATACTCTCATTTGATTCGGTGGTATTGAGTCCAGACTTGTCATTTTAAGAAAAGCCTATAGCTATATTGGATAGACAGCTCTGAAAGCTCAGAAACAAAGAGATTGCTTCTATGAAGGTGCAATGGAAGAACCGTCCAGTGCAAGACCATCTGTTCAGGTAATCATCTAATTAAATTCTAATCATGAATGGGGTATGTTGACAGGGGCCATGTGACGTCTTTAATTACAAAAATATACTAGGATGCAAAAGGATCAATTATGTGTACTTTACTGGATGGATATTATTGTGGTATGTTTATGCATAAAAGATTTTGGTAGTATTAAAAAAAGGGGCAGACCAGTTGTTTAAGATACTTGATCAATGTAAGGTGTTGGAATTGGACACAAGATAATTTTGTAGCATCGTTAAGTTGGTGAACATTCTTTTGCAGTCATACTTTGTTACAGTTTAGTGGAGATCACGTACTTTTTCGTTTAGCTTTAATAATTTCTTTTATTATCATATTATGGTTTAGGTTTGACATATTGAGATAGATGATATTTTATTAGATGTATCATATCTTATAAACCCTATTAAAGGCATGTTATTTGGAGGAATTAAGACTTAACCCTAAGTTTTAAATTTAGGAAAATTGGCTATAGAATTAATTGGATGATTCTCGGGTCTATGTTAGGTCATGTAGTAACATGGGTGTTGTTTGTTTCAAAATTTAATTGTGAATTCTTATTGGATTCAATCGTGGTGTTTCGGATTCCATTCGAAAGGGGAAGGCTCAAGTGTTTGACTGATTGTCTTTGGCTAAGGCAAGTGAATCTCTTAACCTTTGTTAAGTATATAGAATCTTGTGCTTCTTGTGCAAGGTGTTGGGAATGATTTGAGGGATTGAGCTAGTGTTGATGTTGTACCAAACTATGTTGTTGTGAACTGTACACTGTATTAAATGAGTCATTTTCTTATTATTGTGTAAACATGCCTATTTGCATTGACTTTTGTGACAAGTATTTTGTGGACTGAAAAAGAATAAGAATTAAAGAGGATGTATCATATTCGAGGGACGTATCGCATGTCGCGATGGATATAATGATTCGAGGGTCGTGTCGCACGCTGCGACGGATACTATGATTCGAGGGATGTGT
The DNA here is from genome assembly GCA_025774065.1 of Solanum ossicruentum. Taxonomy (NCBI): domain Eukaryota; kingdom Viridiplantae; phylum Streptophyta; class Magnoliopsida; order Solanales; family Solanaceae; genus Solanum; species Solanum ossicruentum. The sequence goes on along the minus strand of JAOTQR010081987.1, from coordinate 5,855 downwards.
CGCACGCCGCGAAGGATACTATAATTCGAGGGTCGTGTCACACGCCGCGACAGATGCATGGACTAGAAGTCCCCCATTGGTCCCAGACTGTGATACAACATGAGTGTATCACTAGGTCAGACATGCATCATGTTACTTGACATAGCATTGCATTGCATTGCATCTAATTATCATTTATAAATGTGTGAGTGTTTTTGTGAAACTTGTGATAGATGCACTTGATCCCTGGTGTTGTTGATATATAATAGTTTGTGTGGTTATTGAGCTATATGTTATGTACGCTGTAAACTGTTATGCTGGACTGATTTTATGCAGGTTGTAGTTGTGGGTGTTTGGTTGGAGTGTTGGGGGTACCTGTATTCTATGTTACTTAATTTTGTATTTAGTAGTTCACTTGCTGAGTACTGTGTGTTTGGTACTCACCCCTTGCTACAACAATTTTGTAGGTTGTGAGCCCGGATCGTCACGATACACTCTACTTTCCTTGTCCGAGGCTTCCTGTGGAGATTGTGAGAGGTAGTTGTTTTCCATCCCAGCTAACTTCTTACTCCTTTTTATGATTTTGTTCTATTCTAGAGACAATATCATATGATACTTGTGTTTCCTATCGAATCTACTGTAATACATTAGAAACTTGTGTACGTGACAACCAGGTTTTGGGGGATTTTCATTCAGTTGACTTATCATCCGCAGTTAAACTTCCATTTTTTTATTATAATTTTGCATTTTAATGTTATAGTTAGGTTGTAGGCTGACTTGTCTTGGTGGGATTAGACGAGTGCCGTCACGCCCATTGTTGGGTTGACAGATTTAGATCGACCACTGTAGCATATAGTACATTATGAGTTAAAGAGATCTTAACTGTAGGCAGTGCTACTGGATGGAGATTTTTATTGACTATGATTTTTATTTTCTATAATCTTGGTAAGACAAATGTAGTAGTAAATGCCTTGAGCCAAAAGCGGGGAATTTTGGGCATCTAGCGTACTTGCCTACTGAGGAGTGACCCTTGTCTTTAGACATCTAGTCTTTAGCTAATAGGATAATCAAATTAGATGTTTTAGACTCTAGGCGAGTATTGGCCTTTGTGGGGTTTAGTCCTCACTAATTGATCAGATTCATGCAAGCAATTCAAGCACAAATTATTGGAAGCTCTCAGAGACCGAGTATTACAGGATGGTGGTGGACAAGCTACAATAGATTTAGATGGATTTTTATGGTTTGACGGTCATCTATGTGTTTTTAGAGTTAGATGTTTGATTTAGTTAATTCTTCATGAGGGTTGTGATTCCAAATATTCTATTCCTTTGGGCAATGGGAAGATATATCGTGATTTAAGTAAGTATTACTGATAGGATGGTATGAGAGATACGCAGATATGTATTTTGTTGCCTGAGTTGTCAGCAGGTAAAGGTTGAGCATTAGGAGCTTGGTGAAGAAGTCTAGAGATTACCATTCCTAAATGGAAGTGGAAGTGTATCACTTTGGACTTTGTGATAGGACTGCCTTGGACTTTTAGGGGTATTTACAACATCTGAGTCATCATTGATTGATTGACCAAGTCAGCCCGCTTCCTCTCGATTTGGTCTTTTTCAATGTAAAGCGATTGACCTATATTTTCATCCAGGAGATAGTTCGCCTATATTGATTGCTGATATCTATTATTTTAGATCGTGGTCTCATTTATCATCTAGATTTTGGATGGTTTTTAACATAAAATTGGGTACTCGAGTTGATCTCAGCACTGCTTTCCACCCACTGATCAATGACAAATCTAAGCATACTATTTAGGTCCTAGAGTACATAGTATGGGTATGTGTGCTAGAATTTAGGGTTAGTGGTATTAGTTTTCTCCTTTGGCAGAGTTTGCATACAACAATAACTACCACTGAAGTATTCCTATGGCCCCATCAAGGCCTTATATGGTAGGGATTGTCGCTCTCAGAATGGTTGGTTTGGGTCTTCAAAGCCTGGGTCGCACAGTACAAACTTACTTCTGGAGGTTTTAGCCCATGTTCGAGTGATCTAGGATAGATTGAGGATAGCTCAGAGTAGGCACTAGAGTTATGCTAACTTTAGATGTTGTCCTTTGTGTTTTGGTGTTGGTCATTGGGTGTTTTTGCGAGTATTGCCCTTAAAGGATGTGATAAGATTTAGGAGGTGGGGTAAGCTTAGTCCTTGGTATATAGGGCCTTCTAAGATTCTGAGGAGAGTTGGTGATGTTGCTTATGATAGACCTACCTCCTACAATTTTAGCCATCTACCCAATTTTCTATGTCTCGGGTGCCAGTAAATTCAAGATGAGTCTCATGTCCTCCAAATATAACTCAGTTTAGTTGGGTGATTATCTAACTTTCTTGGAGGTGTCGAATGCTATTTTAGGCAAAGATATCAGATAGCTTCGCTCGAGATCCATTGCAGTGGTCAAGGTTTTGTGGAGGCATCATCTAGTCAAAAAGGCTACCAAGGAGTTCAAGCGGGAGTTGCGGGAGTAGTACCCAAACCTATTTGAGAACTCAGGTATATCTTCATTCTTACTTTTGCAAATGAAAATTCTTGTAGTAATGGATGTTTTAATAATCCTCCAAATCATTTTCATGTTACTTCCTTTTTTTCAATGTTTAGAGCTTTCCTATAGTGGCCTCAAGTCACTTATGACTTATTGGCACTAACAATTCAATTGCTTGGTCAATCATTTAGATTTTGTGCAATTTTCATACTTTGAGGCCTTTCTAACTTGAAAAGTTGACTTTGCTAAAATATTTGGGTAAATGGTCTTAGAACTGAATCCTAATAGTTCCAAAATGACCATTTTAGTCTAGAAGCATGATCAGCTCGAGCTTTGAGTCTTTTCATGTGAGTTAATCCACTTATAAATTTAGCCTTTTAAAATTAGCCCAATATATAGCACAAAGACTCTTCGAATCTCGATGTATGCTAACCATTGCTTGCTAATGTGCATATAGATATGATGGCTCGATGACGGAAGAATCCAAAGTTATCGCAAGAGATGGTGGACAAGCCATGCAAGAGAACTATAATGGCAGATTCTTGAATCCCATATAACCTAGGTTTGATAAATCTAGGAAGTTAAACCACATCCCTCTCTTTCCTTTTTTCACTCCCATGTCGCCACATGGGAGGAACATAGGGACATAAAAAAGGGGGTCCTATCAACTTGTTTCGACCTAGGATAATAAGCTCATGAGCTTGGTCTTACTTCACCGTCAAGAAAGAAAAGAAGACTTCTACCTCCAAGTTTAACTCAAACATAGCTCCTTTTTTTTGGGGGGGGGGGGTGTGAAGCAGTGTCAAACCAAAAGTACCCAACAAGCATTAGCTCTCCCTCAAAAGGAGGTGATCTAGCAGCACCTTCCAGTATGGTTACCTTGTTACGGCTTCACTCTAGTCACTAGCCTTGCCTTCTGCATCCCCCTCCTTGTGGTTAAGGTAACGACTTTGGGCATGCCAGCTCCCATAGTGTAATGGGCTGTGTGTACAAGGCCTGGGAATGAATTCACCTTCGTATGGCTGACCGGTGATTACTAGCAATTCTGGCTTCATGCAGGCAAGTTGTAGCCTGCAATCCAAACTGAGGATGGGTTTTTGGGGTATGCTCACCCTCGTGGGATTGCGACCCTTTGTCCTGGCCATTATAGCACGTGTGTCGCGCAGGAAATAAAGGGCATGATGACTTAACATCTTCCTTATCTTCCTCCAGCTTATCATCAATAGTCTGTTTAGAGTTTCAAACTCAATTATGGCAACTAAACACGAGGGTTTCACTCGTTGCAGGACTTAACCCAACACCTTACGGTACGAGCTGATGACAGCCATGTACCACTTGTGTCCGCAATCCCGAAGGCACCCCTCTCTTTCAAGAGGATTCGTGGCATGTCAAGCCCTAGTAAGGTTCTTCACTTTGCATCGAATTAAACCACATGCTCCACCACTTATGTGGGCCCCAGTCAATTCCTTTGAGTTTCATTCTTACGAACATACTCCCTAGGCAAGATACTTAATGTGTTAGCTACAACATTGCATGGATCGATACGCATAGCGCCTAGTATCCATCATTTACGACTAGGACTTCTGGGGTATCTAATCTCATTCGCTCCCCAAGCTTTCGTCTCTCAGTGTCAGTGTTGGCCCAGCAAAGTGCTTTCGCCGTTGGTGTTCTCTTCGATCTTTATGCATTTCACTGCTCCATCAAAAATTCCCTCTGGCCCTACCATACTCTAGCTTAGTAGGTTCCACTGCTTGTCTAGGGTTGAGCCCTGGGATTTGACGGCGGACTTAAAAAGCCACCTACAGATGCTTTACGCCTAATCATTCTGGATAACGCTTGCATCCTCTGTATAACCACGGCTACTAGCATAGTATTAGCCAATGCTTATTCCTCAGATACCATCATTGCTTCTTCACCAGGAAAAGAAGTTCACGACCCGTGGGTCTTCTGCCTCCACGCGGCATTGCTGCATCAGGCTTTCGCCCATTGCAAAAAATTCCCCACTACTACCTCCCATAGGAGTCTGGGCCGTTTCTCAGTCTCAGTGTGGCTAATCATCCTCTTGTACCAGATACTGATCATTGCCTTGGTAAGCTATTGCCTCACCAACTAGATGATCACATGCGAGCCCCTCCTTGGGCGGATTCCTCTTTTTGCTTCTCAGCCTACGGGGTATAAGCAGCCATTTCTAGCGGTTTTTCCCCTCCCAAGGGTAGGTTCTTTCACGCTACTCACCCATCTGCCACTGGAAACACCATTTCTCGTGTTTCTCATTCGACTTGCATGTGTTAAGCATGCAGCCAACGTTCATCCCAAGCAGGGTTGAACTCTCCATGAGATTCGTAGTTGCATTACTTATAGCTTCCTTGTTCATAGATAAAGCTGATTCGGAGTTGTCTTTCATTCCAAGGCATAACTTGTATCCATACGCTTCATATTCGCCCGGAGTTGGCTTCTAGAAATATAGCCATCCCTGCCCCCATCACGTTAATCCCACGAGCCTCTTATCATTCTCATTGAACGACAGCGGAGGAGCAAATCCAACTAGAAAAACTCACATTGGGCTTAGGGATAATCAGGCTCAAATGGATAACTTCCACCATGTCAAGATGACACTCTACTTCTAAGTTATATCCCTTCCCCGCCCCATCGAGAAATAGAACTGACTAATTCTAAGTCAAAGGGTGAAGAAACTCAATGCAACTATTCTTGAACAACTTGGAGCTGGGCCTTCTTTTCGCACTATTACGAATATGAAAATAATGATCAAAATTGGATTCAATTGTCAATTTCCCCTATTGGAAGTAGGATTGACTACCGATTTCGAAGGAACTAGAGTTATATCTCTTTTCCATTCAAGAGTTCTTATACATTTCCACACCCCTTTGAGACCTCGAAAAATGGACAAATTCCTTTTCTTAGGAACATATACAAGATTCGTCACTACAAAAAGGATAATTGCAACCCTACCATTAACAACTTCATTTGTGAATTTCATAGTAACAGAAATACATGTCCTACTAAGACAAAAGTCGGAACTTGCTATCCTCTTGCCTAGCAAGCAAAGATTTACCTATGTGGAAAGGATAATTCATTCGGATTGACATGAGAGTCTAACTACATTACTAGAATCCATGTTGTATATTTGAAAGAGCTTGACCTCCTTGCTTCTCTCATGGTACACTCCTTTTCCCGCCGAGTCCCCTTTCTCCTCGGTCCACAGAGATAAAATGTAGGACTGGTTCTAATAGTTTATCACAGAAGAAAGCACTCACTAAGTCGGGATCACTAACTAATACTAATCTAATATAATAGTCTAATATATCTAATATAATAGAAAATACTA